>QLSR01000454.1:2081112-2097955 GCA_031780015.1 Citrullus colocynthis | reverse complement strand
TTCCCCCCCCCCCCCCCCCCCCCCCCTGGTTTTCCTGAAATGTCCTCCTTCCTGGCTATTAGCAGTTGATGCTAAGTTGTAACAAATGGGCTTAGGCTATATCTTCTCTCAAACATTGCAGGAACTCGGTCTTGGACCGGCCATCCCGCTCCACGTTGTTCTTCAAGATTGGATCCGACACACAGATGGGAAGCTAAGCTTCCTTGGTTTTGTCAAGTTGTTGCATGGTGTGTCAACCCGATCGTTAGCAAAGGTGTCGTGAACCGGTTAGCCGCCCATCTTGGCTTGGAATATCTCAGTACAGACTAGTTTGTTTCTGTTAGAACATACATGAGAGCTATTGGTTGGATCTCAATGGGGCCTTAAAACACCAGAATACATGGAAGCTTACCAGCCAAATTGTAATTTTGGAGCATATTTATGAACTTACTTCTCAGAGCCAATTCTTTTGGGAGCTGTTTGGATCGTTTCAAAAGCTCTATGGACAACTTCCCGAGAACGTTGACTTGAATTTCCACTATAAATGAAGATGTAATTTATTATTATTATTTTTTTCTTTTACCAAATAGTGTGATAGCATTGCCACTCATGAAGGACTATTAATACATAACATCCAACAATCTTGTCTCCACCTTATTTCAGCTCTTAAACTGATTTCTTTTAAATTTCCTTTAAATTTCTTTAATGTTCATGTTTTGCCCTTATGAAAACTTTTGTGCAATATTCAAACTAGCAGCCATGCCAGTATAGGGGCCTCTCAAGATGGTAATTTAATTACATTTATCAAGTTGCAAATTTGAATGGAGGGTTTGGCTTACATGTAGATCTGTGTTATGGGGGATTAAAGGGTCAAATTTATGTTTATTATCTAAATTTGTATTCTCAGACAAGAGGCTTGTTTCTATAAGTTATGTACAGTTGACAACAGCCGGTCGGGAAGAACAAATACTACTAAAAAAGTCGAAACTTGCATGGTCATACTTGATTCATTTGACTGCTTAAACTCACAATTTAGCGAATCAAATACACCATTCCAGACCTTTTTCTCATGTCGCTACCAGCTACAAATCAGATATGACTGGTTGAAGAAAGAAGAAAAGATCGATGAACGATTAAGTGAGACTTTGCTCATTTTAACTTATAAAATGAGGAGAGGGATGAAAACTTTCCGTGCTCATCTTTCTCCATCTCTCATCCTAACTGATTTATATTACATAATTTGTCAGTATGTGTGAATAATAAGATAATTGGATATAAACTATTATTTTGTTTACTACAATATCTTGAGATTTTCTCTTAAAAATAAGATTTTTCCTTAATAATCAACAATTAACCATTTGAAGGAGTATTTTATGTGTATACTTTAACTGTTTAATTGGTATTTTAAAAATAGTTTTCTAATTGGGATTAAAAAAAATGTAAATAAAAAATAATTCTCCACAAGCAACTCAACCACCATGAAGGAAATTGGGGACAAAGACAAGGATGAAAAAGGTCATGTACTCTACAAAATTTTATTGTACAAAATTCTGAAAAACTATAAAAGCACTATTCCACAATAGTCTTAAAAAAAGTCATTTCACAGTATTATGTATTCGATTAAATTTTACAAATATTGGAGAGTTGAATGATTTTTTCGCGTAAGTGCAATTAATTGTGCCGGATTCTAGAAGGGAGAATCGTGTAACTTGATCTAACCTCCATTGTTTGAAGGTAATGTTAAAATGCATAGAATCCTAAACCTAATTAAAATTGGTATTTTGTATATTTAATTATTTAAATACCTCTCTTCTCCCCTTCTATATAAACTCTCTAACCCTATAGGTTTTATTCCTTCCGTGATATTATAACATTCTATCTAATAAAATTGTCCTCTCTCTGTTTCATGGACGTAACTAACACATTGTTAGTGAATTGTATTGATCTTCTATATTTTTATGTTCTTTTGTATTCTTTAATTTTTGATTTTGTAACAAACTGATATCAAAGCATAATCATTGTATTGATTTTGTAACAATTTTGTAATAAAATTGTCCTCTCTCTGTTTCGAAATTCTCCATTTGTTTGACAATTAAAATATCATTGTTGTGAATGTAAAAATCGACGAATTCACCGGGAGGAACGATTTCAGTCTGTTGTTAATGAGATCATTAAGGTTTTGTCTCATTGAACTCTAGCCGTCAAACCCTTTTCCGTTCTTTGCCTCCGTCGATTGGTCGATGGAGGTAGACCCGTTGCCTGCACAAGGGTTTTCTATCCACGAGATCGCCGCCATTTGAAAGTTTGCTGCCATTGTTGTTTATTCTTGAAACTCGTGGAACCTCTATTTTTCGTGGAATCTCTGTGTTTCTGCCGGGAGTGTCGTTGGTGCTGTTTGTGGCTCCCGATCACCATTCGTGTTTATTGTTTGTGGTTCGTAGCTGTTTTTGTGAATTATGTTGTTTGTTATTCATTTTGATTTCTCATAAATATGAAAATCAAATATGCACAATGTTTGTGTTTGCTAACGTCATTTGTGGTTCAATACCTCAGATCTATTGTGGAAGCCACCACCCGTCGCCCTTGCCCGACCTCTATGTTGATGCTAACATGGTTTGTCTTCATTCCATTTGTCTTTGGTTCCAGACTTGCCGTCGTGGATCAGATTCGTTTGCCTAGATCTAGTTTTCGCCTCAACTTAGATCTGACATTGCTAATGAGTTTTCTATGTAAAACTAGTTTGATTCAACCAAATTGGTTTGGTTAGACTAGTTTTTGCTCACTGGTTCAATTCGTTTAGTTTGGTTCACTTTAGCATTTGGTTCGATTCGATTTAACTCCGTCAAAACATTTTGGTTTTGGTTTAGTCTGACTTGATTTTGTTTAGTTCAATTTGTTTTTGGTTTTGTTCAAGTTGGTCCAATTTAGTTTATCTGCAATTATAACAAAGCTTCATTGCACAAATTTTGTGGGTTTTTTGTTCCATTTTTAAATCAACCATTCGTGGGTTTTGTTTTAAATATCTTTATGAGGATCTTTGTTTTTAACCTAGGAGTTCTTGTTTTGTTCTTCATACGTTTTGTTTTAGATCTCTTTATAAGGTTTTTTGTTTCCAACCTTTCATTCTTCGTAGGTTTTTGTTTTAGATCTCTTCATGAGGATCTTGTTTCTAGCCCAAAAGTTCTAGTTTCTGTTCTTCGTGAGTTTTTGTCTTCAGTCTAGATTTATCGTATTTTCGTGCTTCATGGGTTTTTGTTTCCATCCTAGATATGATGATTCGATTAGAAAGTTTCAAACTCAAGACGGTAGGGACACTTGATTAAATCTATTCAAATTATTGGTAACCTTCTAGGTTTAAGTCTCTTGGAGGCAATAGGTACCTTATGTCTCTCATTGATGATTACTCAAGAATGACTTGGGAAGTTAAAAGGAAACGTAAACATGAAGCATTCAAGAATTTCAAGTAGTGGAAGTTTTTTTTTATTGAAAATCAAACTAGGAAGAAGATCAAAAGGTTGTGAGCTGATAATGGCTGGAATTTTGTGGTTCTAAGTTCAATAAGTTCTATAACATTAAGGAAATTGTTCGTCACCATACTGTCAGGGATACTCCACAGCAGAATGGAGTTGCAGAACATATGAATCAGACATTGTTAGAGAGAGTGAGGTGCATGCTCTCTAATGTTAGGTTGCCTAGAAAGTTTTGGACAGAGACAGTAAATGCAACATGTTATCTGATCAACCATAAACCTCAAACAGGTATTGATTGTAAAACACCTTATGAGGTGCAGTCTGGTGAGCCTGCAAATTATTCTTTATTAAGAATTTTTGGTTGTATTGTCTACTATCATGTTAATGAGGGTAAATTTAGAACCGAGAGCTAAAAAGGGTATATTTGTGGGTTTTGGGATGAAGTTAAGGAATATGGAGTTTGGTCGTCTTCTAAGAGTAAAGTTATACTTAGTAGGAATGTGATATTTGATGAGAATTTCATGCTTAACTTAAATGTATAGTCTATTGTGATGTCTACTGGTGTGGGAGAGAGTAGTAGTGTTGATAAACAGGTGGAGATGCAATTTATTTCAATTGTGAATGAATTACAACACCAAGGTGGAGAAGATCAACACGTTACTATAGAAACTGTTGTGCTGCTAGAAACTAAGGTGACTAAAATTTCAGAAAATATTGTGCTTAAGAATTCTAGTCAACAAACAAATTAGCCAAGTATAGCTCGTGATAGAGCTAGAAGAGTTGGTGTTGACCTCCAAAGAGGTATAGTTTTGGAGATATGGTGAATTATGCACTATAAGTTGCTGAAGAGGTGAATCATCTTGAGCCACCGACCTATAACGATGCAGTTTCGTATAGTTAGCCTACTTAGTGGCTTGTTGCCATGGGGGATGAGATAATCCTTTTAATTATCTTGTTGATATGTTCACCAAACTGGTTCCACATGGAAAGTTCAGCTTAGACTTGCTGAATGTTCTGAATTGTTAGTGGTCCCTTCTGGGATTCTTTAAGGCATGAGGGAGAAGTTTGGGTACATCTGACAATGTTGTTTATGTTGCATCTGGTACATCTATTATTTGTGAGAGAATTCCAGTTAAGGTGGAGATTTGTTAAAATGCCTTGAATCCTAAACCTAATTAGAATTGATATTTGATATATCTAATTATTTAAATAGCTTTCTTCTCCACCTAGGGTTTAAATGAGTGCATTATATAAACTCTCTAACCCTATAAACTTTATTTATTATGTGGCATTCTGTAATCTTGAACATTCTCTCTAATAAAATTGTTCCATCTGTCTCGTAGACATAGCTAACACATTGTTAGTGAACCACGTAAATTTGTGTGTCGATCTTCTCTATTTTTACGTTCTTTTGTATTCTTTAATTGTCCATTTTGTAAGATGTAATATTTTCAAACATACATGTATTGCATGACTTGCTATTCATAATCAATTACGCGTGATCATATTATCAGGTGTGTTGTCTTGGTATTCCTAGATCTGTGTTTTGTGCTCTATTGGAGTTGAACAAGAGACCATTTATTCTTTGATTGCCCTTTTAGCCAGATTGTATGCAAGGACATGCTCACTTGGGGTTTGTGCTTCCATATGATCACTAATTGGAATATAGTGTTTATTTTGATTTGTCACTTTAGTGCTAGTAATCAATTGAGCATAAGGTGTAGAGAGTCGCTTGGTATATTGTTATTTATCACATTTGGTAGGAGCCAAACTTTGTGTCCTCCTTAATTGATTAGCCAGAGTGTTCAGTCTGAGGTGCTATTTGCAGTGGCGTGAGACATCCATTGAGAGGACTCAAGCTAGTTCTACTCCTTATGACCTTTTTTTCTTGAGTTGTGTTTTACTTTTTCTTTGTTTTAGTGCTCTTGTTTCTTATAGTCCCTTTGGTTATGTGTTTGTTTTTTTTTGTACATTGACCTCGAGCTTTGAGGTCCTCTTCTTTTTGTTGCGATTATTTGCCTATGTAAAAAAAAAAAATCCTAAATTTTGTAATAGTTTTCAATTATTCCACTAGAGTTTACAAGTTTCACTTTTATCCTCAAATTCATATTTGTTCAAAAAAAAAAAAAAATATTGAACTTGTTCTACTTCTAAATAAATATCTTTTTTTTTTTTTTTTTTTGTTGAAATTGAACTGATCCACAACCCCGCTTTTTTTTAACCCGAATTAGGAGGGTAAAAAACGGAATCGAATCAAAGAGTCGAAAATTCGGTGGGACAGTCAGTTTTTTTTTTTTACCATAATCCCATGTGGTTAGGTTGGATTCCCAGTTTTCCCGAACCAACCCCCTTATTTGAATCAGGGTAATCCATTTCGCTGCTCATCTCTCTTCTTTGCAACCAACTTTGGGTTTTTTGAACGGATGCCCTCCTATAGGAGGCCCAATCGATTTTTGACCCACTTTTGAAAAACCAATGAAAAGTGGTCTTCTACTTACGTCAGCCACGTGTGAAAGTTCGAGTTTGCCCCTAAGAGCCATTTGCTCGCTTGCCTAGGTCCAGATTACTCAATCCTCGATGCCCGATGATTCGATTACTCGTCACGCTAACTCACTCCTCAAAAGTCAGAAACTCGTTAGTCATCCTCAATACACTCGTTACACGTTCCCCAATTGAAATTGAAGAACACTCGATTACTTGATAGCTAGCTCGATGGTTACCAGGCAATTTACTCGATCATACAAACATACCCGCAACACTTTTCTCCTGCTCTGTAATTAATGCTAATGCACGAAAAGTGAAGTAACATACACAATTGGGAAAATTTGCTGAGAATTCCTAGAATCCTTTGAAATTATAGCATGAAAAGTGAAGAAATTTATTTATTTATTTTTTATTAACAAAGAACAAAATCAAATGAAACCAAAACTCTCTCCCTCACTTTTCGTACAAAAAATTCATTTTATCGAATTGAACGTGTTGGAAGAAATCAAGTTATAAAGGCAGTTGGATAATCGTAGACGATCAATTTCACACCTCAAGTGAGTCAATGTGCTATGTATGTTAATTTTTATTTTGATTTAAAAAAATTCTTGACATTGTGTAAGACCTAGGAACGAAACAAAGAGAGCAAGTGAACTGACTTGTGGGTGAGCGTGCCATTCTGATCACTAGCGTGGCGAGCAAGTAGCTCTTAGTGGGGCGAGGATGAGAGGAGAGAAAATGCATAAAACAATAAGCATCGAGGAGAGAAGAACGAGGAGCGAAGGTAGAGAGGCGGGGATCAAGCAACGAGTATTTTACAGAGCTGAATTTTCCTAACTAATCATTTTTTGTATTGTTGTTCTTGAAGAATGGATAAGAAGTATCTATTCATTCTTTTTTGTGGTACATGGGACGACATAGAAGAACGATATACTAGAGATCATTTAAAGGGTATCCTAGTTTCAAGCACATTGACATTTGTAGATTTGGTGAATCTAGTATATGAACTCACCTAAGTTAGTTCGACAGAGTTCAAAGTTGTAATGAGGGTGAAATATAAGTTGGATATTGATTATCCTCCAGTATTCTTAATAGACGATGTTAATGGTCTCGGTGGGGAGTGGGGTGGTGGTCTCCATCGACTCTGGCTCTATGTGGTTTGTCTTCCTGGAATCCACACCATTACCCTACATGATTAAATAGTTAAGTTAGCTAAAAAAACAACAATCACGAAAATAAAGCAAAACATACATACTAACTATACATACCTAATAGAAAGACCGAAGTAAGCTAGTCATGGTCTGTATGCCAGCCATCATCTCACTCATGTCAGACTTTATCTGTCTCAGGTTTGATTGCACATCATCCAACTTCCCCTTCATCATAGAGATCCTAAGGACTATCTCGTGGAGGATGCTACGAATGCCCCCACCCCTCGCAGGCGCTGACTTATGGCGAGCAATACTCGTCCCTCAGCGGTGGGCTCGTGAGTCTCGCTCTTAGAAGCATGGGCAGTGGCGGGCTTGTGAGCCTCGGGCATCTGGTGATGGTGTGGCTCATGCTCGTGAGGCTCAGGATTGTGACTCTAATAGTCACCAGACTGACTATCAACATAGTCATCAATGTCATGTGATGTGCTCGGCTCGACATCGACGAGCTCATATAGGGGTCATTCCTCCACCTTCGTGTCCCTGTACTGCCTCTTTCTCTCCGACATGACTAGTGTCGGTGTGATCGTGGTCTGCACAGAACAAAAAAGATCAGTATGAGTTTTAACCTCGTTGGAGTAAAAAAAACCAGTAATTGTATGCACTAACCTCACTAGAGTAAAAAATATATTGTTGATTCTTGTGGGCAGCGAGTATGTGCACTCCCACCTCAAGAATCGAGGCACAACATTCTCATTCAATATGGTTGCAACTTTTTCGGCAACCGTCGATACGACCTTGTATGCTCAGACCTAACATAGGAAACAGACAATTATAAGTCATGACACATCATAGACAAAAAACTGAAGACAATTTATAGGACCAACTTTTACTTGGAATGCATGTGGAACCCTCGGTAGGTTATTATTCACAATGTAGTTTTTATTGTTCTTTGACCTCTTTTTTGTAATTCTCAACCTTCCCCTTTAACCCTCTGTGTAATCTTTGGAAGGTCCTCTCCCATAATATATTGCCCCAGTCCATGGAGTTGAAGTACTCAAAATCCTCCACATCGAGGAACAACTGCTTGTCCACATTGGCCCCCGTCTTCTCTTTCCCCATCATGACCAACTCGGTGTAATAAACCAATGACATCATGACAACATCCATGTTATTTTCGAACTCCATCTCCTTGTACACTGATTCTAGGGTACCAATGTGGATGTCCCTCGAGAAGTCATTCTTGAAGTAGCGACTGTGTAGTGATCCAACCGCATCACCTTGTACTCTATTCACAATCACAAGATTAGGTGACTGCCACAATCCGATCACCAACAAGAACTCCTCCTTGGAGAACATTACAATCGTACCATTCAGATCGAACGTCATGGCATCACCTCTATCGTCTTCACCTCCCTTAGTAATATATGGTGGACAGGTATGCTGTTGAAGATGATGTCCATATCCACAAACCTCCCAAATACAGTCTTCTTGAAAAGTGTAAGTTGGGTGGCTGTAAACTTCTCCTTCACAATCTTATTCGTAGTCCCGATGTGAGAAGATAAACTGGTAGCTTGGCTTGGAAACCAATCCTGGGGAGCTATCTTGAATGGTCTGGCCATATTGCATAGAAGAGTAAACAAACAATGAAAGTTAGCATTCTGTTAAATACTCGATGCACATTACTTGATACTTAATACTCGATGCGCGACACGTGATGCACACTACATGATGTTCGTTCCTAAATGCATGCGACTTCACAACACACTATTTGAATGTTGTGATGTGCATTCCACCTTATAGACTAATCCTATCGAACCCCTAAACCCTAAGTGTTCGAAATGCAAAAATTATGGGAACCCAAACAAAAGCAGAAGAAAAATTGAAACTCGAGCGTGCAAAAAACGAAATGAAATGCAAAAGGAGTATCGAGACTCGACGCAGGTGGAAAGACTAAAACGAAATGCAAAATAAAACCAATTCACAGAGATTAAAACGAACAAAAAACGTGCTTACAGACAAACAGTCGTTACCTTTGGGTGAGGTACGAATTTCACAGCAAGTAAGACGAGAGAGTTAGAGTTTGTGAATCGAGAGAGAACAGAAAGAAGGAATCAAAATCGTTTAGACGTAACGTTTAAGTATACTTGAGAATCCAAAAATTTGATTTTGTATCCAGTATGACTATCGAGCTAGCTACTATCAAGTATTGAGTGTATTGTGCATCGAGTGTGCTTCAAAATTTGAAAATCCAATTTCAATCGAGGAACGTGTAAAGAGCGTATCAGGTAATCGAGTAATTAGGCATCAAGAATCGAGTAATTTAGACCCAGGCAGGCGCGTGAATGGTTCTCAGGGGCAAACTCAAACTTTCACACGTGGTTGACGTAAGCAGAAGGCCACTTTTCATTGGTTTTTAAAAAGTGGACCAAAAACCGGTTGAGCTTTCTATAGGAAGCCATCGGTACAAAAGAAGAAGTCATACAAAAAAAGAACAAAAGTAAAAAAAAACGAAAGAAGAAATGCATAAAAACATAGAAAAAAGAATTGAAGAAAAGAAAAAGTAAGATAGTGGGGACCGAGAGACGAAAGCGGAAGTCATGTGGTCGTTTTTGGATAACGATTTTGGGGTAGTTCGATAAATTCACATGACGCTGACACTAAGGCCATATTTCATTGAAAATTTTATTTGGCCTTTCAATTTGAGTCATATGTACAAATTTCCTTTTTTTTCTTTATCGTATTGATCTCTTATCGTTGTGTTTTTTCTTGAGCAGTTTTGAGTTTTAGATCAAAAATCAAGGTATAATAGCGCTGCTCCTCCCCTTTTCCCGGCCAAACCTTAGCCTTCATCCACCTTCATTCGCAGTATGCTCCGCCATAAGCCCCATTATTACCGCTCAATATCCACTCTCTGCTCTCCCGCCGACGCTCTTCTCGCCGACAAAGCTATTTTCTATCTCCGACGCCACCCGGAGCAGCTCACCCTTCTTTCCTCCCACTTCACTCCTCAAGCGTCCTCCAATTTACTCCTCAAGTCCCAATTCGATCAAAATTTAGTCCTGAAATTCCTCGATTGGGCACGGTCCCAACAATTCTTCTCCTTCCAATGCAAATGCCTCGCGCTCCACATCCTCACTCGTTTCAAACTCTACAAGACTGCCCAATCTCTAGCTGAGGAAGTGGCGGTCAATACAACTGATGAGACTGGCGCTTATCTCTTTCAATGCCTTCAGAACTCGTATGACCAGTGCAAGTCGAGCTCTGCGGTAATCGATCTTGTAGTTAAGTCTTGTTCTCGAGTTAACTTGATTAATAAAGCTATGAACATTGTTAATTTAGCTAAGTCTCATGGATTTATGCCTGGTGTGCTTTCATATAATGCTGTTTTAGATGCAATAATTAGGACGAAACAGTCGGTTAAGATCGCGGAGAGGGTCTTTAAGGAGATGATAGAATTAGGGGTTTCCCCCAATGTGTATACGTATAATATTTTGATTCGTGGTTTTTGTAGTGCTGGGAATTTGGAGATGGGTTTGTCTTTTTTTAGTGAAATGGAGAGAAATGGCTGTCTGCCAAACGTGGTTACTTATAATACAATAATTGATGCTTATTGTAAGTTGAGGAAGATTGACGAGGCATTCAAGTTATTGAGATCGATGGCATCCAAAGGCTTGGAACCAAATTTGATTTCATACAATGTGGTGATAAATGGGTTATGTCGAGAAGGAAGAATGAAGGAAACTAGTGACATTCTCGAGGAAATGAATAAAAGGAGATATGTTCCTGATGAGGTGACATTTAATACTCTAATTAATGGATACTGTAAGGAAGGTAATTTTTATCAAGCGCTTGTGTTGCACGCAGAGATGGTGAAGAATGGTTTGTCGCCGAACGTTGTTACTTACACAACTTTGATTAATAGTATGTGTAAGGCTGGTAATTTGAACAGAGCCATGGAACTTTTGGACCAGATGCGAGATAGAGGATTATGTCCGAATGGGAGGACGTATACTACATTGATTGATGGATTTTCTCAGCAGGGATTACTAAACCAAGCATACCAGGTTATGAAAGAAATGGTTAAGAATGGATTCTCCCCTACAATTGTTACCTATAATGCTCTCATTAATGGGAACTGCATCTCAGGGAGGATGGAAGAGGCCAATGGGCTCTTACAAGAAATGACAGAGAGAGGTTTTATGCCTGACGTTGTGAGCTATAGTACCATAATTTCAGGTTTTTGTCGAAGTCAAGAATTTGAGAAAGCTTTTCAACTGAAAGTAGAGATGGTGGCTAAGGGTATTTCTCTTGACGCAGTAACTTATTCGTTACTAATTCAAGGTCTTTGTGAACAGAGAAGACTTAGTGAAGTTTGTGATCTCTTTCAAGAAATGGTAAGTTTGGGTTTGTCTCCTGATGAGGTTACTTACACATCCTTGATCAATGCTTACTGTATTGAAGGGGATTTAGATAAGGCTCTTAGGTTACACGATGAGATGATACAAAAAGGTTTTTTACCTGATATTGTTACCTATAATGTACTCATTAATGGATTAAATAAGCAAGCTCGTACCAAGGAAGCAAAGAGGCTTCTGCTGAAGTTATTATATGAAGAGTCTGTGCCAAATGAAATCACATATAATACTCTGATAGAGAACTGCCACAATTTAGAATTCAAGAGTACATTGGCTCTTATGAAGGGATTCTGTATGAAGGGTTTAATGAATGAAGCAGACAGAGTTTTCGAGTCGATGCTTCAGAAAGGTTACGAACCCAATGAGGCAGTTTATAATGTCATTATACACGGTCACAGTAAAGTTGGAAATATCGAAAAAGCATACAATTTGTACAAGGAAATGTTACGTTCTGGATTTGTTCCTCACTCTGTGACTATCATGGCTCTGGCCAAATCACTATTTTCTGAAGGCAAAGAAGTAGAATTGAATCAACTTCTTGATTACACACTTAAAAGCTGTAGGATAACTGATGCCGAGCTTGCGAAGGTACTCGTCGAAATCAACAATAAAGAAGGTAACATGGATGCAGTTTTCAATGTGCTTAAAGATATGGCTCATAGTGGCTTACTACCATACAGTTCTGCTTACTTGAGGACTTGAAGAATAAACTGAAGACTTGTTAGTAATGTCGATAACCGAGAAAATCCGCTGAACATCTTGAGAACACAGAATGAAAGTAATCATCACAAGCTTAGGGCTACCCTTTGTTTGGCAGAGATTTCAGTTGGTTATATTTATACCCTTTTGGGTTGTAACTTATGAGATCTTTCACCTTATAGATTACACTGGCCAGGAAGAGGAAGACAAAAGAAAGGAATTCAGAAAGTTTGGGTCTATGCAGTTGTGGAAAATGTTTGGGAGCTGAGGATAAATGACTTAGCTTCTGCGTAGTGTCTCCATTGTTTAAGGGCACAATGAAAGAATGCAGGAAGAGTTGCAACTGCCATGGTGAAGAACAGGAAGAGCAAATGGAAGAAATGACTTTAAAATTTTAAAATCTTAGTGCCCTAACTCTGAATCTTAAGCTATACGCGTAAGTCAAGTGTAGCAAATTAGTGAAGGCGCCACATTCTTGACTTCGGTCAGAGATTCAAATTCTCTCCCTCTTTGTTTTGAACTAAAAAGGACGAGAAAACCGGTAGCAGGAATGGCTAGTCTTTTTGTTGTCCATCTCTCTTCTTATTATTCTTCTATTTTATTAATTCTTTTAGGGGCCATTTGGTTGGTGGGTATGGAGGATGGAAATGGGCATGAGTTTATAAATCTCATGTTTGGTTGGTGTGTTTTCTTTATTTACCTTGGAAAAGATATTTTTCAGGCATACTTTAATCAACACAAGTGGGGCATTCCAAACCCATTGAGAAGCAAGAGTTTTGCATTTGTTTCTAGGTATCTGTCTCACTCTCTCGCTCTCGCTATTTTCTATCTTGACTTCCTCTACAAATATTTTTTTTTATATATAAATTTGGTAGTGATGCACCAGCGAGAGTGAGAGAGATATCGTGAGCGAGCGAGAGAGGTAGAGTGAGAGAGAGTGAGAGCGAACTAGAATTGATAACATTTCCTGCACAACCAAATAAAGTTATCTTTGATTTCTAGACATCTTATTCCAATTATCCTATTCTCAGGTATCCTTTATTCTCAGGCATCTTTAAAACCTCGAACCGAACCAAACGACCCTTAATTTAACACGTAGGACAAGGAATTTGAACAAAAAACCTATTGGTATAGAATATATGCCTAAACGAGTTGAGGTGAACAACATCATACATATTGTATAGAAAAAGGTTTTTTTCTTTTTTTCTTTCGTGAGTGGTAAAATTCTTATTTGACCAATATAAATGATATTTTATTTGTCTCATTCGATATTTTTAAATAATTTATTATGACCTAATTACTTAAAAATTAGCAAGTTAAATTATATATTTAGTTCTTGATCTTGCACGATTGGGCGAGTAGAGGAGAGAAGAGGTTTGTCATGTTTGAAATAATTCACAAAGCTTGTTATATATGAATGGGAAGGTCATGGTAGGTTTGTGATTTTTATAAAACATTGAATAATAATAGAGTTTTATTAGACACAAAATTAAAAATTAAAAGATTTATTAGAGGTTTTAAACCTTAAAAATCAATTAGATGTTTTTTTAAAAAAAATCGTAACCTATTAGACACCACATTAAAGAAAAAAACTAACACTACCAAAATGTCACTATATTTATGTGAACTTACATTTTAGGTTAGATCTACTGAGATTGATAATAAAGTGTAAACCAAAAAATTTTAGTGAAAAATACGACTGTGTTTTGGTTTGTGATTCATTTTCGTTTTTATATTTTCCAACAATAGAAAACACAAAGAAAACAATAAAATAATTGTTTTCAGTTTTTTTTTTATCTAGTTTTGAGCAAAGACCACTCAAGAAAATCTTAAACCATCCATAAATATTCTTCCTTTTGAGTTCGAATCTGAATAAAAGTGATAGTTCTTATTGTTAGTAAGTTATAATATGAATATATCATAAAGAATGATGAGATTTCATCAATACAATTCTAATAGATTCATTATAGAGGGTTTGAATTTGTAGGAGGAACTGAACCTAGTTTTGTTTTCAAAATTTAGAAACAAAAAATACATCCTTACAGAAAAACAGCTAAAACAACTAGAGATGTTCCCTTTAAATGGGTCACACCTTATTATTAATTATTTTAAATTTTTTAGTCTTAAAAAATAGAATTTAGCATACACGGATTAATCTTTTCCATTTTCAAATTCACAACTAAATACGATTTTTATTTTTTATTTTTTAAATTCATATTTTTAGTTTTTAAATGGAAACAAAACATGTTTTCAGGTATAGTGATAGGAAATTAATGAAAATTATTTTATTTATTTTTAACTAATTAATAAAAATTAACACAAATGAATAAAAGTAAGCATTAGTAAAAATTTTGGGGGCAAAAGTATAATGTTTTGAAACTTATGAACCAAATAGAAAATAAATTCAAAACTCCAAAATAAAAATGGAATATTTTGAAATCTAGGACAAACTAAAAACTAAGCTCAACATTCAAAGGTAAAGATGTGAGATTTTACAATTTAGAAACTAATGCCTCGTTTAGTAATCATTCTGTTTTTTGTTTTTGTTTTTTAAAGCAAGCCTATTTTCTCTTCATTCCTTACTTGCATCTCTCTTTAAGTACAATAGTTGAACAATTTGCCAAATTCCAAAAACAAAAGTAAGTTTTTAAAAATTATTTTTTTAGTTTTCAAATTTTGGCTTGGTTTTTTAGATCATGGGTAAAAAGTAGAATGCAAGAGAATAAATTTGAAGGTAGAAGAAGTAGTGATATTTTCAAAAACAAAAACAAAAATAAAATGATTACAAAACAGGGCCTCAATTAAGATAATGCTCAAAACTTATGTACCGAAAAAAGCATTTTACCCCAAATTTAACGACAAATACCAAATAAATGCTTTTTTTTTTCTTAAAACAAAGAAATAGAGATAAAAATCATAGTAAGATAAATATAAAAATTCATGAACATAGATTCAAACATGTCGATATTTTGGTAAATCGACATTTATATTATATCGTAAAAAAGAAATTCATTAACTAATTAAAATATATTTTAAAATTGTATACTATTTAAAAAATTTGGCATGTTTTCAAATATAGTAAAATGAACTAAAATATTTATAAATATGCTATAATATTTTACTATTATTTATAAATATTTTCAATAATTTTGTTATTTAAAATAATTTTTCATATTTAAATTTTTGTTTCTATAATTTTTTAAGAAGTATTCATCGGTATTTTATTAATATTTTTATTAACGTTTCGATAATATTAACCACTTGAAATTTTTGTCTAAATCGACATTTTAAACGTCGGATTCAATACATATTTTAGCAATAAAAACAAAAAAAATCTAAGAAATAGAAATGCAAATTTCCTCTCCTCCACCGACCGCTCCGTTCATTGCTTGAATCGAACTGATCTACAGCCCGCTTCTTTCCGAACCCTAATGTCATTGAATCCCCAAAAATCAACGGATCTACTCTTTTACCGCCAGATTTAGGGTTTAAGATTTCTTCTCCTACAATCTTTTTGCCTCAATTTCCCCCAATTTCTTCGACTTCCAAACAAATTGCCGCTACACGCTTGATAATTACCCTCAATATTTGCGTTCAATAAAAGTTCCAGTGTTCATACAATTCTGCGAACATGACTGAGGTATTCATTTCTTCAAATTCCTTGTTGTTTTCCCGCTAATCCTTTTTGTTGGGTTCTTGCGTATATTTACTTTTTGATGAACTTCAAATAATCTGGAACACCTAAGCTACTTGATCTCCTTCCATGTTTAAAATTCACGTAGCTATCTAATTGCATATGTAATGTAATTCTGGCACCCATCTTGCAGATGTTACGTGGAAATGTTATTCTGATTCAAATACTGGCATTTTCCGCTAGATTTGAATATTGCTGATTTATTGTTTGGTTTTATCGTTTGTTGATCTTTTGTTGAGGATGAGAGAGAGGCAAAGCATTTTGCATATTTTTATGTTGTTTCTTTTTTGCTTCATTCATTAGTTTTGGAAAGCATGTATAAAGCTTTTGCATTTGGAAATTGAAATATTGCTTCACGTTTACGTTGGTTGTGATGCCAATTCTCATTTCAATTTTTGGTGCAAGTTATAGTTTGGTTCCATGTATGCATTTTCATATGTACATATGTGTGTGTGTACATATTAACCTTCCATTATGAACTCTATTATTTTGACTTGTTGTCTGTGTTTTGATTCACATATTGGGAATGAAACCTGTGATCTTATATATATATATATATTCAGCGTTGGAAGTTCAGATGTGTGGATAAACATTTATTTTACTTAGAATGATAATCCATGACAGCAAGACTGCTAAAGAGGTTTTTTCTTTTTCCTTTTTTTTTTTTAATCCCCCTTCCCAGTATTGGGTTAGCCAAGGTAACAAATGGTGCGACTTCTGCAAAATATTTATTTCAAATAATCCGTCCACAATCCGAAATCATGAGCTCGGTCAACGTCATAAGGACAATGTTGCCAAAAAGCTTGCAAACATGAGAAAAGAGAATGCTGCCAAGGACAAAGAACAAAAGGAAGCAGTACGCGCCATTGAGCAGATTGAGGCAGTAAGTGAATGAACATTCTATTCATTGTATCTTTGTTTTTTTTCTTTTTTTTTTTTTTTTTTTTTTTT
>QLSR01000454.1:2051017-2070390 GCA_031780015.1 Citrullus colocynthis | reverse complement strand
TTTTTTAAGTCTCTCTCATTAATATTTGCAAAAATTAATAAGTACCGTCAAAACTATTTATAAAAATGTTATTGATTTTTGGACTCTTTTTAGATATAACAAAAAAAATTAAAATATTTATAAATATATTAAAATTTTACTGTTTATTTGTAATAAATTGCGATACAACAGTTTATCACTGATAGACTGTATATTTTGTTATTAATTGTAAATATTTTTAGCAGTTTTATCATTTAAGATAATTTTTCTTTTTTTTTCACCTTTATTCATTTCAGTCTTATCAAAAACTGAAATGCAAGGAATTTCTTAAAATTCCACTCTTTCTTTTCTATTTTCTGGCCAAACCAAAGTTTGGGTGTGATGTGTTTTTTTTTTTTCTTTTATCATTTATTCATTTTTTTTCTTAAACTCTAATTTTCAAACTACTACAACACCATTTATTCTTTTTTTTCTTTGGGTTTAATTAATTGTAACTAATTTTTAAGATATGATTTAATTACAAATTTGGTCCTATAATTTAAAAAAAAAAAATAGAAATTAGCTCTTATAATTTTATGGCTAGAATATATTCGGATAAAACCTCATAAATTTTTCTTATGATTTGATAAAATTCTAAGTATGAATTTTAATAACCCATATGAACTAAACTCTAATTATAAATTACAGGACACGCTTAATAAGTTTATCAATTTATATGTGTAAGAAATTCTATTAAATTTTAATCAATACAATTTTTCTAGATAGAAGACTCAATTATTACAAATTGTAAAGTACTAGGACTAAATTGATACGTATTAAAGTTTAAAACTCAATTGTTACGAATTTGTATGTCTATGGACTAAATCATTACAAATTAAAGTTTAGAAATTAATTTGTAACTTACATGAAAATTTAGAGACCAAAAGTAAATTTTAACCAAATTTTATATTTATCACAACCAATCATTAGATACATATTTGAAAGTTTAGAGATTTATAAGATATTGTTAAAAATAACCTCAACCGTGAACTAAACTTGCAATTAATTCAACTTGACATGGGATAATAAATGAACTTACAAACTAAGTTATGAATAGTGTTGTTAGTACTCCATGAACGATGTTGAACTCTTTGATTTATGAATATAGCGAATTATCAATGGTTGTTTTAAGGTAAATTGCAAATTTAATCATTATGATTTGAAGAAAATTAGAATTTAATCTCCATGATTCATAATTAAAATTTAGTTACTACGATTAAATAAAATCCTTATAAATAATTCTTTCAATTTACAAAAATATTGACATGCCAACGAATATTTTAAGATGAAATTGTAAATTCCGTTCCTATAGTTTGGTGAAAGTTAAAATTTACCTTTAGATTTTTATCCAACCATAAGAAAATTTTATGTGGTTGTATCAAAACATCAAGATTTAAAATTGGTCACAGTCATTTTTTCCCCTTCATTAGTCTTATTACAAAGAAAATTTTCGAAGATCCGATCCCTACAATTATTTTCCTTTGGTTTTTTCTAAAAATAATGTCAACTGAAATATGGTCAACTTTTTCAGAAACTATATATTTAAATAAGTAATTCTCAATATACTTTTCATATAAAAGAGGAAAATATTTGAATATTAGAATAAAAACAATAATATTTCATGTGCTAAAATAAGTATAACTTAAACCTGTTTTAAAATTATAATAATACAATACATCTTCTTCAAGTTAAAATTTATAAAACATAGTCTCGGATACACAAATTTTCAATTTTTAATATATATACACACACATATAATATATAATTTTTTATTAAAAAAATAGTGCATGACAAGAAGTATAATCTTCATTTTTGTTTTCATTTGAATCTTTTTCAATCTCTCCCTCTATTTGCCAAATTCCTTATGGCTTAGTCAATGTCATCTTCAAGTTGTCTTGTCGTCCTCTCCTTGCTCTCCTTGGTTAATGGTTCATTGTAATTAATTTGTATTCCATTAATGGATTACTTTTTTTTTAAATAAGGAGAAATTTCAATATGGTCAACTTTTCATTCCAATAAATTACATTTTAAACTTTAGATAAGTGTTGCAATACAAATACTATTGTGATTTTAACTCTCTAATAATTTTTTTTGTTTGAAAGATTGTTAAAAATAAGTATTCTCCTATGTGCTTAATGAATTATAGTACATATGCACGATATGCAACTAAATACTATTGGCATTTTGCTAGGGTTGGCCTCGACAACATCTTCATCCAAGACTTAACATGATTTTTTAGGGTTGGGGAATGCATGGGACATGCCCTGTTAAGCGTTTTGCGAAGCTCAATCAATGTGGTTGAGACCCATCCCACTTTGGTCTTAGGGTGTCATTTTCTTCCTGAATTTCATTATTTTTTTTTATTTTGATTATGCCTTCAATCCAAAATCATCCGTAACAAAAATGATATTATAACTAAATTTTGGTTGAAATTTGTGATTTTTAAAAGATTGAACTAATTTGTACATTGATCAAATTTGTAATTTCGTTCAAAACTTTGATTTTATGGTGTGAGTTTAGAAAGAGTTTTTTTTTTTAAAAAAAAAGATATTAAATTTAGAAGGTGATAGAGATAATTAAAAGTTTAGGATGAAAATTGAAAAACTTGACAAGTGCACAGGAAAACCTTAACTTAAACCATTGGATTTTATTGGTGAAATAAGTTATTGCAATTTTAGCCTTCTTTTAGTCTTCATTTCGAAGAATGGTTGAAAAATATACTCATAAGCATTGCGAGTTTCGAGAGATTTAACAACGCTATGATTGTACAATGATTTATCAAGCCTTAATCTTTTGCATTGATTTGTTGGGAAAGATTTGTAGTACCGTTCCCTCTAGATTCATATTATAAATTTACCTTATAAATATTTGTAGATTCGTTAATATCTGCTGAGTCTTACCTAATTTATAAAAGTATGTTAACTAAGTTAAGGTAGTATGAAAAAATTTCCTAAAAATTTTTCATATTACCGTAGTATAGGAAGATTTTTAGATTTGTTGGAGCTAGACTTCATTTGAAATTTACAGATTTTGAGACATTTTCATGATGAAGTTTTTTTTTTTTCTCTTTAATTAAATTTGAGAATATATGGAGTGGAAGAATCGAATATATGTCCTCGAGGTTCATATTACTAGTTTATAAATTAAGGGTCTGTTTATATTAACTAGAGAAAAAAATGTTTTTAAAAAAGACATTTTTATTTAAACTCTATTGATAAAATCTATTAAAAATACACTTTGAAGATATTTCAAAAGCTATTTTGAGTGGTTGTCAAACACTTTAATTTTTTTAAATGATTTGTTTCCACAATTAAACACTTGATAAGTTTAACCAAACACACCTTCAGTTATGCTCCTGTTAGCATTTATACGGTGAAGCACTACAAGAAATAGAACTTTACTAGATACATAAATTAAATGGATGTTTTCAAATATAGCAAAATGAATCAAAATATTTTATTGATAGATAGTGTTGACACCGATAATCTACTCTCATCTACTACTGTCTATCAATAATAGACACTGATATTAATGTTTATCGCTCATAGACAATAGCATTTTGTTATATTTGAAAATATTTTTAGTAATTTTGATATTTAAAATAATTACCCAAAATTATAACATATATCCAATTTTAAGGTTCGATTTTGATGAATTAAAAGTTTTGGATGAAGACTAACCCATCTTCCCATATTTAACGGGGAAGCATTCAATATAATTTATCATATATTCATTTTTTTACTTTATTTGAAATTTTCATTTTTTTAACATGAATATAACATTTAAGTTATCCAAAAAAAATTGAATATTTAAATCAAGAAATTATCAATTTACACTTCCAAAATGTGGGGATTGTATTAATTTAGACCCTACACTATTGATTATTTTAATTTAAACTCAAAATTTGTTGTTAAGTGTATTAATTTACACCCTTCATTATATTATGTTTCAATAAATATCATGTGAGACTTGTAATTTATCGAGTAAACGCTTAAATTTTCATGAGTGAATCAATTTTTACTCTCAATTAAGATTTTCTTTGTAAATTGCCTATGCATCAATTTTAATCGTCAATTTTATTAATCTAGCATTTGAAGAAGTTCATACAATTGTTAAGTATTAAATGCATGGATGATTTTCAATTGAAATATTAATAAAATGTCTAATTTGATTCACTTATAACAATTTAGAAGCTTAATTTGAAACAATTACATGTTTTACACAATATTTTTTTAATTAAGTCTGAAGAAGGGTGTTACTTGAGATACTTATGCAAATTCAAATTTTAAATCAATATAATTATCAATTAATGGTTTAAACTGATACGACCCCAAAGTTGGTGTGTAAATTGATTTTTCTTTAATTTAATTTTGGTTAAAGTACAAGTTTAGTTCTTAAACAATCATATTTGTGTTTATTTGTGTTCCTAAACTTTTAAAAATGTTTAATAAATATACGAAATTCTAATGATGTGTCAAATAGCTCATTCTAAACATTTTTTTTAGAAAAAAAAATGCCCTATTAAATGCGTTTTCAAATAAGTAATTAGAAAATAATTATATTTTCTTAAAATAAAATAACAAAATAAAGAGGAATACGTTAGAAACATAATTTTTAAAAAAATATATATATATAATATTTTGCATAATTGAAGTTGTTATTATTATATGAGGAAATAAATTAATAATAAACTATCTACTAACCTCTAATTTTGAAGAAAAAACTTAAAATAGTTTGTTGAGTTATATTTACATACTTCTTAAAATAAGCTTTCATTACATGGTAATATCTTGTTTCTATTGAAAAAAAAATGGTATGTTCATAAAACTTAATTGTATCATTTTATCAAGCAAAATAAATTTAGAAATTATCTTGAGAAGAACAAGATCTTTTAATTTTCATTTAGAAAGACTTTAAGCTCTCTAATAAAACGAATTTTGGGAGGAAAAAAACGAAATATATGTATTTATTACGTGAAAATGTGTAAGAAAGAGAAGTGTGTAATTATGCGAAGGAATCTGTATTTGTTAAAAGATATGTATAAATGGTTTTAAATCTAAATTTACTAATTATTTATTAATAAAAGTTAAATTAAAAAAAATAAAAGATATGAGTACAAATTAGGATGATGGAAAGATTTAAAGGTAAAAGGAGAATGTAAAGTTAAATGAAAGCAAAAAAAAGTACAATAAAATATGAAAGGATACGAGGGTAAAATAGGATTTGTTGAAAAATCTGATGGCAAAAAAGGATGTAAAGTGAAATAAAAAGGGAAAAACAAAAAAAAAAAGAAATGATCGGAACTTCTTTCTTTAAAGTCAAAAAGGCTCAAGTATTAATTTTTCATCGCGTCAACATTTTCATTATATCATGAAAAATAATAAAATATAAATTAAGCAACAAAATTTTATTAATATTATTTAATATAAATAATAAACATGTTAACTTGTTTAAAAAATATAATATATCTATTACAAATTTAAATAATTTTGTGATTTTTTATAATATTTTAAGAATAATAATATTTTATTAATATTATAATTTTGTAAGATTGAGAACTCGATATTTTGGTTGAGATTGAATTTGATTTCTTTAAAAACTATATATAAAATTTCTAGAAGGTATCAAAATTTAATTTTACTTGATGTGCGAGTAAATTCTAGAAGGCCAATATACAAATAATTTGTGGATATTACATCATAGTACTAATCTTAATCTTATTGACATAAAATAGAAAATAGATAACTTGAAAATTTTCTAATTGGTCTCGTTTTCAACTATTATTAATATCAAAATCATTGATGCTATGGATATTATTTAATTATATGTTAAATTCTTTAAGTTTTCGTGTAAAAGCAAAAAACTTCCTTAAGCAAGCATTTGTTTCTATATCCAAATAAAAACTCTCTTTAATATACAATATTAAAAGAAAAAATTAAGAAGATAACATTTATTGGTTTTTAAATTATTTTTATATTATTATGAAGATGTATTTTCTTTTACTCAAATAGTTTTTTTATACATTAAATTATGAAGCTCAAAACAAAATAATATAAAATTAGGATGGATTAATTTTGGTTAATTTAAAAATTTTAGACAGACATGCACTTCAACAATTTTAAATTTTTAAAAGTTTTCCTTACATCTTTAAACTTTAAAATATAGTCTAATTTAGTATACATTATTTATATAATCTTAATATTTGTCATGATTAGTTTAATTTGGGTCAAATTATACACCATACTCTTTTACCAAGTATAACTTTAATTATCCTTCTAAATTTTGAAAAAAATTCATTCGAGGAGTTTTTTCATTAAAAGATAAGATGAAAATTGACACAATAACTAATATGTACAAATTGAAAGAAGTATGTGACATCAATTCCAATATTATTGACGTTAACTTAAGATAATAATTAATTATGTAAATGATTATAATGATATCATGTACTTATAAGTATATACTATCATACATCTTCTAATTTTTACACATCAGTTATATCAAGTTAATTTTCTTCTCATGTTTTAAGGATTTTATTTTTTTGGAATATATTCAAAGATTTATGATATATGTTTTAGAACCAATTTTAAAGTTTAAAAATAGATACGAAACTTTTGAAAAATCTTGAGAAATAATTGAAACTCATCTAAATTTCAAATGTATTTTATCTAATTTAAAATTTTGAAAAGAAAAAAAAAAATACAATCTTGGTCTCTAAGGTAATTTAGTTTAAGTTGTATTTGCATCATGAAGGTTTCAACCTCAATAATTTTATCCTTACAGTCTGCTTTTGATAGAATCCCTAAGTTGCTTCGTCAGTTTTTCTAAAAACTCACATAACATTAATGTGTCAAAGTGAGCATAGTTCAACTGGCATTCGATATGTATTAGTAACTACGAGGTCCGTGTGATCCGAATTCTCTAAAAAGAAATGTTATAATAGAATATTTGGGTAAGTATCAAATCAATGACAAGTTTAGAAAGATGTGGCCAATAGGGAGCTATAAAAAGATATAAAATGTAAATCATCATTTATCATCATGGTATTATGCACATAAATGAGACAAATTTTCCACAACCATTATTTGTAAGTTGTTCATGAAGCATCATGCCTTTGGCTTCCAGTGTTTCACAATTAAATTGAATCATTTTAAAATTCCATCTTTATTTTAAATTATTTTTTATTGTAAATTAATTTTTAAGCTAGAAAGAAATCAAAATGACCAAATATGAACTATTTGGGGTAGTTTTCTCCTTTAATAAGAATAAAGTCGAAATGAATAATTTGAATTATGATTAAATAAAGTATAAGAAAAGGCTAATTTCATAATATTAAACTATACATTTTAAAATAAGTGGCAAAATTAATAACCTACTTAGAACTATTATAAATATATTTAAAAGAAAAAAATTAACAACCGTCTGAAAATCAAATTCATTAATACCGACCGACGAAATTAAGTAGGTAAAATAAAAGCTACTAACAAAGTAGCCTTATCCAACCACAAGAACAACAATATCTAAATAGGCCTAAAATAGCAAAGATCTAAACACATAAAATGAATTAATTCAACAATTAAATTTATTTAAGTTCAAACTTGTCATACTCTTACGCTAAACTTTGATTTACTGCATTCCGTCTCTTGGATTACAAATATTTTTGCATCTACACTAGTTTAAATATTGCTTTGCTTTCTATATGGTTGGATTTGGTTCGCTTTGGCCACATTTTGGTCTCTATACTTTCAATTTTAGTTCATTTTGGGTCATATACTTTTAAAATGTTCATTTTGGTTCTTGAACTTAAAAGATATGACCATTCTCATCTTTTAGAAATGAAATAAAAGTGAATATGAAGAAACCAAAATGATCACTTTTTAAAAGTACGAGGATAGAATATTTTGAATATAGAACGATGAAAATAAACATACCAAAGTCGAATTATATCTATAAAAATTATATTTTATTTAAAAAAAGAAAATTAATCTTGGTGATATAGAGAGTGATGATGTGGGTAAATAAATAGAAAGGGAAAGGAGCAAAGAAGTAGTCTAAAGTTTCCCATTTTATTGGGCCATAGAAAAGAATAGGTATTGAGTTAGATAACATGATTAATAAAGATTAGATGTGGGATGTAATTAATAGCAATTACCCCACATTTTAATTACAATATCTAAGCCATTGGTACCTAACTTGTAGAAATTTTGTGTTTTAGAGGTAGCCATTTTCTTCCCTATATGGTCCCATAGACTTGTGGCTTCAATGCCATTGTCCCCTTTACTTTATGCATTGTACTATTTACGTGAAATCATTAGCTTTCATGTTAATATTTATCAAAATTCCTACCCTAAACTTGCATCTCTTTTATTTGTATTATATGAAACTTATTCATATTTCTCTATTTACTTATTTAGAATAGAAAAAATATATATATATCAAATTTTAATGATTAGAAAAATGTAAGACAATGTGGTGTTATTTCTTAAACGATAAGATAAAGACATTGTTTGAAAGAAAAAACGTAGACACGTACTACAATAGTACATACTCTTTTCTTTCAATATGATTTGATACGTTATTTAATGACACGCCCTTAACTTTGCATTAACATTTCAGGTTGATTTCTTTGTAAAAATAAGCTACTTTTCATATTCTTTACTAAAGGTTATCGTATTTTTACTCTAGATGATCGTGACCAATTATTACTCTTAACAATTATGATTCAACTACAGTTTCGTTACCTCCATATAATATATAAAGTAATAAAAGCAAATAAAACATTTAACGAACCTATACAATTGTCAAACCTTCAACTTTAGTGAAAGTAATAAATATTGAATATAAGCCAAATTGAGTTATACGAGTGGAAGTCTGATGTTCAAAATTCCCTAATCACAATTGTATTTAAGAAAAGGAAAAAATACTAATGATTTACAAAATATAGCTTGAATTGACAAAGAAGATGAGGGATTCGAACTTCTAACACGAAATTTGTGTTTACTTTTAGTTTGTTTCAAGACAATTGAGCTATGCTCGAGTGGGAAATATACCACTTACAAATATTATATCTATTTGAAATAGAAGATTGAATGAAATTAATTTTTTTTAGAAGTAAGAAGAAGAAAATATGAATTCACGCACGTGCGAGAGAGCCAAAGCTTCTTGAGAAACTTCGCTGCATAGAGGAATTGAATCCTAAACAGCCTAAGAGGCCATGTTTGTAAGGCAAACTCGTCTTCTTCCTCAGCTCCTCTGAAACTGCTCTGTTCGTTTTGTAGTGCAATTCGTGAGGCGAAATCGTTCCTCTCCTTCTCGAACTCGACACTGAACCCAAGCTCTCTATTGACCGGAAGCTTGAGATCTTCATCTCCTCCACTGTCTTCTTGTCCGTCGCTCGTCCTTCCGATGCGCTTCGGAAAAGTAACAGGTCTCTGATCCTCCACCTTCTCTGACCTCTGGAGAATGAGAACGCGGAGAGAAATGATGCGGATGATGAGATTGAGTGTTTGTCGTTGCTTGTGGTGGAAGAAATGGCGGATTTCGTTGGAATTTCTTGATCGGAATCGAGTATGATGTCGGAGACTCGAAGTGGAGATAGCGATCGGCTTCCGCTGCGTCTAATTGATGAAGACGACCGTGAGGAGGAGGAGATATTTGTTCTTTCTCTCCCTCGCTTTCCGTCGCTGTTTCTTTGTGTCGTCGTTGTTTCTTGAACTATTCTCTTTCCCTATTGAAATTGAAACGTTCAGTAAAATTAGGGGGAAAACAGAGAGATCGAAATCAGAGATCTATATACGATTAATCACGATGAATTTCTGTTATACCTGCGCGATTGTCGACGATCTCTGCGACGTCGCATTGGAGGAAATCGAATCAGTCACTCGATTAGATAGCGGAGGTTTTAGAGCCCTAATCTTACCGCAATCGAAAAGCTCCTCAGCCGACAAAGACGTCCGCTCCAATTGTCCACTGAAATCAAATTCAAAATCCTCATCAGCAACACTACTACAAGCATCCCCTCCAGATTTCGCAATTCCAGGCAACTCCTCCCAGAGGAAAGGGATTTCGGAAGCGGAAGAACTCCTTCCATCGCCATAGGCAGAATCAAACTCGTTGAAGTCGTAGTAGAATGCGGCGGCGTGTGAAGGAGAGGTGGGAGCGCTGGAGAAGAAGAAATTGCCGAAGCGCTGAGGACTGGAAGGAGCGGTCATGTAAGGAGAAGAACAGGCGCTGTCGAAGTTGAAGTCGACGGGAGCGACCGGAACCGCCACTTCCATAGAGAAGGGGGATGAGGAATCTCCGAGGTCTGCGTATGGAAGTGGTTTAGGGTTAGGTGGAGAAAGGGGAAGAAGAGAAGGATTTATAACAATGGCGGAAGGGAGAGAGATTGATGAATAAGGGAGGGGAAAGAGAGAGGAAGCAGAGAGAGTGGAAAAAAATATTGACTGAAAAATGTGAGAGAGAAAATCAATTGATTGCCTGGATAGGCCGCCTTATAACAAATCCCTTCCCCACTTTTCAAAAATATGACTTTTTTTTTTTTTTCAAATTACAAAAATTACCCCTACACACTCAAATTGAGTATGCAACAATTCATCGTTATATTTTCAAATTTGTAACAATTTTGTCTGTAAAAAAATTTATCAAAATTTGATGATAAATTTTTATTATTTTATGACGTAGACTTAGTAGTATTTTATGAAAATATTGAGTCTCTAATTAGTTTATCAATTTATTTATGCAAAAATTATCATTTAATCTTAACACTAATTTCTGAAATAGGGACTAAATCATCATAAATCTTAAAGTACATGAACTAAATAGTCACATAGTAAAGTTTAGAGACAAAATTGTTACAAAGTTTAAAATACAAGGACTAAATCGTTACAAACCAAAGTTTAGAGACTAAATTGTTACTTCTATGAAGATTAACTTTTGTTGTGTTTGTGTGTGTGAGATATAAAACGTTTGTTAAATTGCAAATTTGGTTCCTATACTTTGGATAAAGTTAAAATTTAGTCCTTGTAGTGTATAATTAGAATTTAATAACTCCTTGTTTGATAAAATCTTCATAAATAGTCAACATAAAGGGGACTATGTATGAGTTTTATGAAACCACATGAACTATTTATGAGGTTTTATCAAATTATAAGAACTAAGTTCTCACTTTTAAAATCATAGGATCTAAATTCTAATTTTTTTTCGAACTACAAGGATCAAATTTATAATTAAATTTAAAATGTAACTTTAAAAAATTTAATTTAGAATCTAAGACTCAGTTTGAGATTATTTTAGTACATTTGTGCTTTTAAAAATATTAGTTACGACATTAAGTAAATTTGGTGAATTTCAGTTTTAAACATAAAAGCAGATTATGTTGTTTAGTAAATTATTATTAAATTGTTGTAGTTTAGCCCTAAGTAATGAAGTAGAAATATTGTTTCTTTCGATTATTTTTATACTGATATTCAATATATTTTAAAAAATAGAAATTTAATATAAAAATTAAGATAAGATAATTAATCTAAAATATTTAATCAAAGTTCCAAAATAATTTTTCTAAAGAAAAATGAACCAATCTAAATTTTGTTGTTACTAGAGAATAGGATGTGAAAAAGAAAAGGCAAGAAAGGACAAATTTGGAATTTTTAAAATTTAACTAGTGAAGTTGGCAATTTATAAGAAAGCTTAATCTAAAAGTTGGTATAAACATGATTTTGATATAAATTGATTTACATAGATTAACAAATTATCTTCTTTACCAAACAATTTAAACCATTAGGATTCTCCTATAATAGTAATTCCAAATGGGCCTAAATTGGGTTCCAATTTGATGAATGAATTTGAAATTTGTGGTTACATTCTGTTAGGGAATTCTCGATTTAGTTCCTTAATCCTTTAAAATTTTCAACTAATTAAGTCCTTTAGTAAAAAGATTTCTTAATTTAAAGTTGATGTATCATTAAATCATTGTATTATTAACTTATTTAACATATATGGGCAAGCCACTATGAAAAAAATCAAATTTGTTTATGTGAGTTGAATTTCATTTGTATTATAAGATAACAATTAAAACATTGTTAGGTAATTATTTGATTTTTTGTTTTTAGTTTTTTAAAAGCAATTAAGCTTCTAAACACTAAATTAAAAATATTCTATTAAATGAAAAAAAAAAACCTTAATAAAAACCATTATGAGAAAAGAAATATAAATTTTAAAAACTAAAAACTCTAACGATAATTTATTTTGATGCATTTAAAGGTAAATTTGAGAATCTAACACTATACTCATATTTTTTTAACACTAAAATGAAAATATTGTTGTTAAATTGAGGAGCAAAACGAGACACAACGGGAACATAAATACAACAAAATATAATATTAAAATAAATATAATATATTATAATAATTGAATAACAAAATGACAATAGATTAGAAATTATGAAATTTCTCTCCAATATTTTTTTATTTCTCACCAATATGTGTGTTACAAAATCGACCACTTATTTACAGCAATTTTGGCAACTAGGATATGGCATACTTGGACACTAAAGATGAGTTGTAGTATGACACATGGTCAACACATAGATAATAGGAAATAAGCCTTTTGACTTTTAGCGGCCACTAAGCATGAACATCTACTTTTATCATGATATTTATAATAAATATCTTTTTATTAAACGGTGAGAATAATCTAAAAGGATTAGCATTTTGTAAATTTAGCCGTTGGTCTATTCAAAAATCGAAATATAGTTTTCATATTAAAGTTAGGTTAGGTCTCATACTTAAAAATTTATTTAATTTTAATCTTTGTACATTCAATTATCTAATTTTAGTCCCTATATTTACCAAAAGTTTTAAATTTAGTCCCTTCAAAATTAATTTTTACTAAAATTAATTAAATAATAATAATAATTTTCATGCTCGGAAATGCAATATGTGAATATTTTTTTCAAAATTTAGATAACAAACAAAATTTAAAATCGACAATAAAATAGCATTAGGGACTAATTTAAGATTTATTGAAAGCATGGGGACAAAAATTGGACAATTAAAAATACAAAGAACTAAAAGAAAATTATTATAAATAGAAAAACATCAAACTATTTACAAATATAGCAAAATTTAGTTTCTATCTGTGATAGACCGCGATCTGTTTCTATCTGGTAAAGTGATAGATGTTTATCTATGTCTATCTGGTAAAGTGATAGAAAATAAAATTTTACCATATTTGTAATTATTTTCAACTGGTTTTCTATTTTTAAAAACACCCACAACTAAAATTAAACAAATTCTAGATGGATTAAAATAGTATTAAAATCTTAAAGTTTTTAGTTTAAAAATGCAAACAAGTTCTAAATTCAGGTTTTCTTATCAAAATATAAGTTAGGGGGATTGAGAGAGAGAGAAAAAAAACAATTGTATTATTGATCAACATTCATATGTCAGTATATATAGCTCATAACAAACAAAAATATATATCGATGAAGGATTCAAATTTCTGACCTGTTGATTGAAAGTATATATTTTATGTCAATTAAGTTATACTCATGTTAGAACGAATAGATATACATTGTTTGGGTAGAAATGAAAGGAAAAAAAAGATATAATTGGAGTGTTTAGTAGTAAAAAGAAAGGAACAACATAATTTTATAAAAATATCTTTATAAATCTTAAAGATTAAAAAATTATAAATTTTAGATAGTAACATATTATAATATTACTTGATAGATAAGACATAATTATCTTTATAAAGTCAATAATTTGATTATCTACTCTATAATTTTGTTGAACTAAAAAAATAAATTTTAAATAATAAAAAGATATACGTTTTATGGTGTGGACTCTAGAGGAAATTTATTGAAACTTAAGTGGTTAGAATTAATATATTTTAGATTTTAGGGATCAAAATAGAAATGAGACCATAATTTAATAATGAAATAGTAGATTTTAACCTCATTATGTTTTATTTATTGAATTATGGCAAATAATAAAATACATTAGTGGGTCAACAAAAGTCATCTATTATAAATTTAGAATCGATTATAAATTAAAAAGGGAAAATGGTTGAAGCCATAAGCACGGTGACCTCATGATTATTTGTTTCTAATTTTTATTTTTGAGAAACTAATGTGTTTGCTAACATTTTTTATTTTGTAATTTGCTTTGAGAAAATATTTCTAGAAATTATAGCCATCATTTCCGAACACCTCTTTTTACTTATTCAATACTTTGATAAAATTCCAACGAAAAAATATGTAAAAATTAGAAAATTTTAATAAGCAAACTTATTTTTTTAAAAAAAAAAAGTAAAGAATCTAAATAATTTGATATTTAATGAATGTGTGACAACCCAGATCATGAAGGTAAATCCTCTTATTAAGTTAATTTAAGTCATTATGCATTAAAATGAAATTTTATTTATTTATATGTATTTATGTAGTTATTTAGTTTAAGGAGGAAAGTTTTAAAATTAGCATTTATAGTGGTTGGTGAGTCTTAGGTGGATTTAAGGAAATTGTTGGGAATTGGCAAAAGATAGCTTACTTTGGGGCAAATAAAATAAAATAAATGAATTTGGTAAAGAAGATTTTATTTTATTTGGTTGGGGAAACAAAAAGGGAAAAAGTGGAATTAATAGGCTAAGGAGGGGAAGGGATTAGGGTTTATTTTAAACCTTCCTCGGTTTGCATGTAGTCAAGAAGAAGAAAAGAGAAAAGCTCTCTCTCTCACTCCCTCCCCGGTCTTCATCGTCGCCGCCGCCTCCCTTCTTTTCTGTTCTCCCTCTGCCCCACCCTCTCTCCCCCTCTCCGCCATTGATAAGCACTTAAAAAATGCTTTCTATTCTCTCAAATTAAGGGAGTTTATATTAGATTTCACTTGTTTGCTAGTGGTTTTCAGGTTAAAATGAGGAAAATTAGAAGAAAAGACTAAAAGATCAAAACCGAGCAAGAATACCGCGAAAAAGAGCTAAAAAAACTCAAAATGGCACAAATTGGGGTAGCGTTGCCGCGACACTAAAACCCGAGAGCAAGTTTTTCTGGACGTAGACCTAGCGCCGCAGCGCTCTCCAACAGCATCGTGGCGCCGTTCCAAAATTGTCACTAGCGTCGTGGCGCCAGTTTTCCTTAAATGAAAATTGTTATTTTTGGTAAGTTTTTGGGCGGCCAAACTCTATAAATTTGGGAGTTTCCAGCAGCCCTAGGCATCAAATAAAATCAAGGAAGTTGCAGACCTAAAGAGGCACAAAAATGAGAGAATTGAGTGAGAGTTCAAAGAGTGAGTTAGTTGCAAGGAAGAGAAAAAGAGTTCGAGATAGTCATGGTGCCCTTCGAATTCCGACGTGAAAGCCAAGGAGATCGTGACGGTGCTACCTCAATCAAGAGCCTCTTTTCAGTAGAGTTTCCCTTTCTTTATACTCTTTCTTTGTTTATTTTGCTTAAGCATGTTGCTTCAAGCTATGAGTGGCTAAACTCTTTAGTTTTAGGGTTTTGATGATTTGTTTATGAATTTATGTTGATCTTGTGGACTTTCATGGTTTTGTTGGAATGATTATGCTTTTCATTGTTATTATATTTAATTCTTGTGGATTGGTCATCTTCATATGTTAGGTTAGATGTATGATTGAGAGATTGTATGTTTAACTTGATCTATAATAATGAATTGTTGTTAATCTATCACGAGAGTAGTTAGGTTAACAATAAAAGTTGCTAAAGACTATTTTTAATGCCATGTAATTTTGTATTGGTTTTAAGAGATTAATAATCAATCGAGTTGCATTAAAAAGGGTTGTTTTTCAGAGAAAATAACTTGAAATTAAGTTTCTAGACTTAGGCATATGAATGACAATAAAATTCATGAAATCTATAATATTGCATGATGAAATAAACAATGATTCATTACCCTAGAACTCTCTTTGACTCTTGTGTTTCTCACTTTAATACTTTCCTTATTTGATTTGTATTTTCCATAACTCATAATTTTCAATTTCAATCCTCAAATAAAATTGATTCAACCCTAGAATAGTTAAGTAACTTGAACCTTCACAATTGGATCTCTAGTGGAACGATATTCGGACTTAACCGTTTTATATTATAACTTGACCCGTACACTTGCGGTTAACACTCAAAGTGCGCATCAGCCATCTCTCTTGCCTCTCTCTCTCAGTTGTCGCTCGATTTCCGGAAGTTTCACGCTCAAAATCACAGTGTTTCCCGCGGGCTCTCGCTCGACTCTCGCTCTCTCGCTGGCTCTCGCTCTTACGCTTCCCCGCTCTCACACTCGAAAATCACGCTCTCCACGCCAGGATCATGCTCTCACGCTTTCGGGCTCTCGCTCTCTCACTCGGCTCTCGCTCTCACTCAGAATCTCGTTCTCGGCTGACCGACAGTCGCGGGACTAGTACTCCCTAAATAAGTATCTCAACCCTGAGTAGGTTAATGGCATATTTTGGCTATTATTTGGGAATACAAATTAATTGGTAAATCTTAATAGGTGGTTGGCGATTGTTTTAGTCCGTAGGGTCGAAGGAAACTGTAAGTTTGGTCACGTTCGGGTAAGGACTCCCTCGAACAAATTTTGAATTTGCTTATGATAGGTTAGGCTTGATGAATAACATAAGTTAGGGGATTTTATTCCCAGTTTGTTCAGGAATTTTGCAAAGGTTGTAGTGTGGCTAGCTTTATGGATCAACCCTCAGGTAAGTGATCTTACTACCTGAACTGCATTCGGGCCATATGTTTAGTTGCCATGATGTAGTAGATTTCTAGAGCCACGTATGATATAAGATGCTTGTATGAAATTTTCATGTCTTAAAGTTGTATATGCCTGATGGTGTATAAGCTTATGCTATGAGACGTTTATGAACAGTACTGTTAATGTATGAATCCATGGAATAGAATGAGTGTGAATTTGATTGATCGTGTATGATGTGTAGTGGTAACTCCCCTACGTCGGTTGGATGTCCACAGGAGGTTGTGTTCCTTCGGGTTCACGGGAGGTTGTGTTCCTTCGAGTTCACTTGAGGTTGTGTTCCTTCGGGATCACTAGAGGATGTGTTCCTTCGGGTTCACTGGAGGTTGTGTTCCTTCGAGATCACTAGAGGATGTGTTCCTTCTGGTTCACTAGAGGTTGTGTTCCTTCGAGTTCACCAGAGGTTGTGCTCCTTCGAGTACACTAGAGGTTTGTGTTCCTTCGGGATCACCAGAGGTAAGAGTTTCCTTCGGGGCTCTAGAGGTTTGTAGGCATCCATAACCAACGGTGGGGCGGGTATAACCATTTCCCTATAGAAGTATGATAGATATGCATGTCTTATGTTTGACGCACTTAAAGGACTTAGGTGCCTAGCCCGACTCCGGTAGTGGGGTCACTTACTGAGTAATATAATTACTCATCTTTTCTTCTTATATGTTTTTCAGGTAAAGGAAGAAATGTGTCGGCGAATGACAAGAAGAATCCTTGATAGTATCACGGGACCCGTAGAAGCTTCCGCATAGTCTTGCATGTTTTATTAAAATTGTTGTCCAACTGTCGAATTTGTTTGAGACTCGTCTATTTTTTTATGTGGATTTTTCATTCATTGATTTTATTAGGGGTACCCCGAACCAAAATTTCTTTTTATTTATTAATGTGTTATTTTCTTGAGTTAATATAAGTAGGAATTTTCATAAAAAGTTCTGATCCTTCTTCACTATTCAGCGTAGTGTCGTTCTTTGAAGTTTTGCATGCATTAAGTAATGGCATTGAGTAATGGTCCGATTAGTTTGTATAAGTCGGGTCATTACAGAATGATACCTATATAGATTTTTTATTTTCTATTTTTTATTAAGAAAACAGAGTTTTTTGGCTGATTTTAGTTGATTAAATCAACCCACAAAAAATGTCTAGTGCCACAACTTTAAATGATTCAAATCATCTAACCAAATAAATAATTAAACACAGAAAGCTATAAACTAAGGTTCCATTTGATAATTAATTTTTATTTTTTATATTAAAAAATTATGTTGGTTTGCTTATAATTTTTTTTTTTCACATTTTCCATCATTCTTAACTTTACTTAGTATAATTATTAAAAACAAAAACAAATTTTTAGCAATTAACTTTTTAGTTTTCAAATTTTTAATTTTTGAAAATACTTCTAAAAAGTAGATACCAAAACAAAAAAAAAGTTAAGAGATGAGTAGTGGTTCTAAATTTAATTTTCAATAACCAAAAACAGTGAAATGGTTAGTGAAATAGTTATCAAATAGGGGAATAAGTATTAAAAAAAATTTTAATTAAATATTAAAAAAATTTTAAATTAAATATTAAAAAAATTTAGCTAATAAACACTATTTATGCATGTGAGTTTGTCTGATATACTTTTGTCTACTTGTAAAAATGTTTTTAAAATTGAAGTCAATTTAAAAAAAAGTAAAAAATAGTAATAAATCTATAATTCTTAAAAACCTATCTTTTTTAGAACTTAATAATTAAAATGTTTATGTTAGAAAGCGGGTAAAAGATGTAGTAAAAAGAGTGTGAGAAAGCAATCGTAGATTTCAAAAGAAAATTATTATCAGACGAAGTCCGAGTTCAATCGATTAATTTTTTTATGACAATGTCAAATGTATAAGTATGTGGATCATTAGAAAATAATACATCAATTAACTATCATAAAGATCAATGGTTTAATTATCTCTCATTCCACACTTGTTGAACTAAAACAAAAGCAGTTATTAGAATTTCTAGTTGGAAGAGAAATCACTCTCAAATTGAAAATCTATTTAACTTTTCTACTCAAACACAACAAAAATGGGGAATAAATTTTTGTAATGATCTTGATAAAGCAAAGTTGTGAAAGATTAAATTGTTTTAACTTTGTTTTCTATTTTGAGTCCAATAATCTTTTGGACAATGAAACTAAAGTGTGTAAGTGATTTAGTGTTTTATCTATTAAATTATATTAGGTTTAAATTGGGAAGTATTAATATATGAATTAATATTTTATTTTCTTCATCATGTGAGTAGTTGTAAAGTGAAAAGGCAAAGCTCCCAAACTAATTGCATACTTTTAAATGCATGCCAATACCACCATTTTCCTTACTTTGGGACCTTCATCTTTGACTTTTATGTATGATTTCCTTTTTCTTTTTTTTTTTTTTTTTCTTGGAGAAATATATACTTTAACCTTTTAGCTGAGTGCTTGAAAAATAGAAGACAGCCTATCCTTTTTTTTCACCCAGAAAATATTCTATCTTTTCTTCTTAAATTTTGTTTTTTTCATTGCTACCCTATTGATTGTGAGATATGATAAAGACTTGTACACAAATTGCTTGCACTTTTTTTTTTTTTTTTTTTTTTTTTTTTTTTTTTTGT
>QLSR01000454.1:1982660-2040329 GCA_031780015.1 Citrullus colocynthis | reverse complement strand
AAAAAAAAGCTACACCTTTCACATACAATAAAAAATTTATGGAACTTTTCTCATGATTAGTGGTGTTAAAAATGTTGAATCCAAATGAGAAGAGAAGGGGTTAAAAGAATGAACTGAATATTACTGAGAAAAGAAAGAAAGAAAGAAAGAAAAAGGAATAGAATAGAATAAAGACAGAAATAGATCTCTAAGAACAAACAAAAAATGGCATCGTGCCAAAGCCAAAATTGCAACAGAAAGGATGGCTCAATTCCCCCTCCTGTATGTGACGCTTACGGCACAATATGATGATGCTATATACACCTTCTTAGCTTGCCTGCCTCTCGAATTTCATTCGTTACTTCCGGTAGTCTGCGTTTAAAAAACTCTCATACCGGCTTCCTTGTAGCGCCTTCTGAACGTCTTCCCAGTTCTCGATCTGATTCGACAATGGACCTCGGTGTATCTTCACCTGACGACTCTTCAACTTCCTCTGTGGAACCTTCAGAAACTTTTGAACATCTCTTAATTTCTACAACCATAAACAAGAATTTGGTAAGAAAAATGGCTTTCCTGAAAACAGAAACCCCAGACAGGAACTCGGTTTAGGGGTTCGAGTAGTGTCTTACAGTGCGGTTCTTAACTACATCTTCGTAATACAAAACGATGTGTCGTGTGGTCTTGAAGTACTCCAATGCTTTAGTTGTTGTATCTTCTACTTGCCTCAAATTGGGTATCAACAGTGTGGCATTAATTACAGGCTTGTATTTTGCAAGTATATCTGCCTGAAACATTTCTACAACAAGCTGAGACCTTCCTATTCTCTATAATCCTCTAGATATATACTTTAGTGTAGTTTGAGAGATTCTGGAAATTTCCTCAAACTGATTTAAGAAGAAAAAAGAAATGCAGATATTGCTTGAGATAAAAGAGTAAAACCTCGTGATGTGAATGCACGTGAGACTTGTGGGTTCCATTCAATAGCTTGGCGTCTCGATCGTAAGAATTTGCAAGTACTGAGATCATTCTGCGTAGAAGGTTTCTTCGGAATAGAAAAATAGCAGAAACCCCACGACGTTTGAAGTACTCTACTATTTCTACATGGTGCTGCATCAACCCCTGCAAATAATGACAAGAAGTTGCACACCATTACTTTTTAATCGACGCGATCAAAAGCTCAAATTTAGGGATATGTCTCAGTTTGTCGTAACATTAGGAAATATAAACATAGAATGAATATACATGATCCACCAATAGAGGGTGTTTGACCCAAGGGTTTTTCTTTTTCCTTTTTAATATTCGAGAGTATCCAAGTCAGCTTATACACAACTCGACTAATCTCACAGGACAACCTACTTGGCCCTACTAGATTTGAGTGTCAAGGAAACTCGTAGGATATTAAATCCAAAGTAAGTGACCATCATGAATTGACCAATCCCCTCCTAGCCTTTTGTTTACCACTGAGTCAGTCCATGATAGTTGTTTGACCCAAGAAGTTGGAGTTGGAGTTGGGAGAGTGGAGTTAATGAAATTGTTAATTCGACTCCTTGTTTGGCCCAAGTTTGTTTGCCCACAACTAAAAACATCAATTTCATGCCCCTTTTAACTCCTTACCCTGTTGGATCCATCCACAACTAAATAACTCCTCAAACTTAACAACTCCACTCCTTACTCCAAACGTCCCCTAAGAGACTTGAAACTCAATTCTTAGAGAATTAGAGAAAGAGGTTTGAGGCTGACACATTTATATCTAGAAGAATACTTAATGAAGCAAATTAAAATCTTAATCCCATGAGTAAAAAGATAATACTGTTATGAAGAGAAAAACTAATCAAGGTTGCTACATGGAGAAAATGACTCAAGAGTCCAAAATGGACAAAATCAACTTCTAATCAATTCAACTCTCCTGAGCAAAAGGCCTATAAACTTCCTCTAGTAAATTGTTCGGTTTTCTTGCAAATACCAAAGAAGAACAAAAACACATCTGAACTTCAAAAAGTTTTCATCAACCCTTTCGTTCCCCATTCCTAAGAAGAAACTAAAGTTCACTAAACAGTATGAAAGCAGCAGGCGAATTGTATCAAATGATCAAGAAGAAAAATGAAGCCAAGCACACAAGCCTGTAACATATCCAGCGTCGTAAGATCTGCTCTATTTTACATGCCCAATAAATTGTATCCTATAGCTACTTCCTCATTATTCCTCGATGGAAATATTTGAACCTTGCTATTTGATGTCCCACCTCAACCCCTCTAAGCCTTAAGGGTAGAAGCACACTGCCTTAATTCCCTAAACAACGAATTTTGTTTCAAAAACATAACTCCCAGATCCGGATCATTGAAAAGCTTCAAGGGTATGAGAGTTTTGTACAACTATCGACTGTGAGAGTGTGGACATTTACACCAATCCATAAAAGTGTCAAAATATGAGTGCTTATCATTGAAGATCTGCCCATTTCTTTCACATCGTACCAAAGAGACTAGAAAAAAGAACGATCAAACACAAACCACTATCAACTATGAGAGATGTATAAGAAAACCATCAACTCTGATAACTGAAAGCACTGACCAATCTACAAAATGTATCAAACACATTTAGCTATACTGTGAAACTTTTAGTCTCTTACAACAGAAGTGCAGAAAATAATTAGTTGCACATGCCAATCAGAATGAGGTAACAATGATCTGTTATTGGTTTAAGGAGATTCAGGAATAACGGAACCATCTGAAAAAGATGTGTGGTTATACAAATCATCTACCCACTGTCAGATTATAAAATTACAGGTGAGTAAGAAGGTGAATGGATTCAATTTTTCGTGCAAATATACCAGAGTCCCACTCATATCACAAGGCATCATAAATCAAATTAGAAGCCAGTCAAAACAAGACAATATTATAGTGAAATAGATAAAGCGTATATATAATGTATCACAATGATGTAAGCATGATGCAACACTAGTGCTGCGCATTAAATTATGGCGTGAAATCCTTGTGCATCTTACTCAAAATTTTCTTTCCATAGCAGAATGTTGCAATGAAACCAAATGAATTGACAGTATAGTTCTTACCTGATTAAGCATCCACTTAAGGCCAACAGCTGCTGTGCACTCATTTTTTGAAGCACTACTAAACCAGTCAAGATTATAAACTTTATCCAACGTTTCAACAATGCTTGAAATATTACTTCTCCTAACTTTAACCGAGAATATCTCCCCATTGGAACTTATGTTAGTATGATTATTTAATAATGTCTCAAACCAACCACTGCCTGATCTCTGCATTGACAAAATGGCAAAATATCGAACTGGGTGGCAAGCGCATTCAGCCCTGGTAAAATTTATTTGTTATCAATCTATTCAATTTTAGTTTTATGTCAAACTACAAAAATGGATATTTCTTTTTACCTGCTATATGTTGTAGGTTTAGGAAAGTGCACAAAAGGGACATCTGAAGGATCAATCTCAGGCTTTGAACAGGGCATGTCAATAACCTGGACTTTCATAAATCCGACCTTCGATCGGGTGCTAATTTGCTTCAGACAAACTGAGCATATAAATACACCACAGACCATGGCAAAGACCAAGACAATCATCCTTAGCATCAATGGGGATTTCTTGGGGACCTTTAAAATAAAAGTTTCCTGCCATTATGAAAAACACTGTGACGCAAAAGCTACAGCCTATTAATCAGAGATTAGATCCAAACAGATTCACCATCCAGACTAAAGATGTAAAAGATTGAATTACAATAGAATTACACATAAAGGTCCTAGGAATTAGGATTTGTCATGCACATGCTAGACCCTAAAATATTGGGTTTCAATATTCAAAAAGGGATAAATGCACCACAGAACATGGGGATTTCTTGGCATTATGAAAAAAACTGAGATGATGCAAATATCAAAGTCAAACAGATTCAGCTCCCAGACCCAAGATATACAAGATTGAATTAAAATTAACAATCATAGCCGATAGGGTCAACATAGAATTACTCAAAAACTATCCTAAAATTGAACATGCCCACATGCCAAACCTTAAAAAAAAAATAATGGGTTTCGATATTCAATAAGGAACAGGTGCAGAAAGGGAAACATGAGAATATAATAACAAAAAAAAGATTGTTTAAAACAAATGATCTCAAGTTTAACCCATTAAACAAGAAAAAAAGAAAAATATAACAGGAAATCCCAGTAGGATTCAGTTTGAGCTCGAATGAAAAAGACAAAATCAAACCCCGGAATTTGGGGAAGAGAAGATAGCTTAATGAACAAGCAGATCACGGAGTTATTCACATGATAGAAAGATAAGAGGAAAAAAAACTTAAAAACTAAAACATGCGTTAATAACCCAGAAAAAAGACAATAAGAAGAGAGGTTAAAAGGGGTATAATGTGTTTTAATGAATACCTTGGTCAATGAAGAAGGATCGTCTGCCATTGTTAAGAGGGTAAAAGGGAAAAGAAGGAAAAGGGCATTTGGGGGAGCTCAGAATCTTCTTCCACTCCCTTCTTTTGGCTTTCCCTTTATTTTCTTTCTGGAACTTTTCTCTCCCATCGCTCTGTAGTCTCAGTCAAATAACAGAAAAAGGTGAAAAGGGAAATTTGGGATGAAAAGAGAGAGAGAGAAAAAGAAGGGAGCCAAAAAAAAAAAAAAAAAGAAAAAGAAAAAATTGAGAAAAGGGTGAAGAGAAAATAAGAAAAAATTAATGGGTTTTGAGGCTTTCTCGTGAAGATCTTTAAATGGACTTTGGCCCTCGTAAAAAGGCTTCGACCGTTGCAACCTCACTTCCTTCTTCTTCCTCTTCTTCTTCCTTCTTTCTTTCTTTCTTTCTTTCTTTTTTATTTATTTATCTTTTTTTCTATTGATTTTGATTTTTGGCCTTTCGGATTTGCTCAGCCTTGGCTTCGGCGGCGGCGCGGGGGTGGGTTCTTCTTCGTCTGAAACGACGCCGTTTCACTCTTCTCTCTCCTTCTCCTCTTTCTTCCAGCTAGGTTAAAAGTAGGAAACAAATAAATAAAAAATAGTTACTTTTCCATTATAACGAAAAGAAATAAAATATTTATAAATATAATAAAATTTCACTATTTATTTGCAATAAATGTCACGATAGACATAGATTAGTCTATCGCAGTATATCGTAGGTAGTGTATTTTGCTATTAATTTTAAATATTTTCAACAGTTTTGTCATTTAACATAAGTTCCCTAAAAATATATATATTTTCCATAAAGATCATTGATACCCTCCCAATAGTCTATGACTAATAAATCAAAAGTTCGAATCTTCATCTCCTTTGGTTGACCCAAAAATTCGTTCATATATTTTTTGAAAAATGTTTAAGTGCATTTTGGGTTATATCCATCTTTGTCATGCGACAAAATTTTCTTTCTTTCTTTTTCTTAAATGTTATTAATTTTCTATGATGTAAAGTTGGAATGCGCTACAAAAAGATAGATGTAACTTTAATATAAATAAATATTTTTCTATATTTTTGGGCATAATTGATCAGATGGTTTTGTAAATTTAGGCAATGATGTATGTGGGATGTGGGTTGAAAACTTTCTATTTATATGATATATTGCCAATATATTGTTTATGTAGTAAAGTGATGTATCAAAATTTTATATTGTTAAATAAGGAATATCATAACAATCTAAGCATAGCTTCTTTTGTTAAAACATTATATGAATATAAATGCAATGTTATTTGATACTTGCACCCCATTATCTTTAAATTATGGATTTAAATAAATACTTCTAAATTCTATGTGTATTTTTTTTATTGAAAAATGTTTGAATCAAAAGAGACTTCTTTTTTTCCTTCCTTTTTAAAGGTATCCCTTATATATTTATAAGTTGGTTTTGGACCTTTGACTTCTTCTCAATGGAGGGGGATTTTTTTCTATAATTAATTAATTAATAATAATAAAGGCAAATATTAATTTATACCCTAAATCTTTGGGTTGCATCAATTTAAACTCTAAACTAATAATTGTATCATAAGTACATTAATTTAAACCCTAAACTTTCATAAATATATTCAAATAAAATATAATGCAGGGTCTAAATTGATACACTTAGGAAAGTTCAGAGTTTAAATTGATATACTTATGAAAGTTTAGGATTTTAGTTGATTCAATTATTAGTTTGAGGTTTCAATTGATACACTTATGAAAGTTTAGAGTCTAAATTGATACAACATTCAAAGTTTAGAGATATATATTGATATCTACCTTAATAATAATAATAGAAAATTACAAAATTAGCGTAATGAGAATTGTACACTCATATTATAAAAAAGTCAAAATGAAAGAAAATTTAGTTCACCCTGGAAAAAAAATAGAGAATAAGGAGGAAACTAATTAACATTCTTTTGTTCTTTTTTCTAATATTTTGAAATTTTTGGTTTATTACTTAATTAAGTTTATGTTTTTGTATAATGTTGGATAAATTACAATTTTAGTCTCATAGTGCAAAATCTAACTTGATGATTTTTTTGGGGGGTTATTTACGCTCTATTTTTAAAAAGAAAAAAAATATTATATATATTTAAAAAAATATATCAAACTATTTACCAATATTGCAAAATTTCACTTTCTATTATAATAGACTACGATAGGCATCTATCTGTGTCTATCCGGTAAAGTGATAGATGTCTATCTGGGTCTATCACAGTCTATTATAGATAGAAAGTAAAATTTTGCTATATTTATAATTATTTTCGACAGTTTTTTATGTTTGAAAACATCCCTATTTGGTAACTATTTTTCTTTTTTATTTTCTAGGGATTTGAGAAGGAAATATTAAAGTCAAATATAGCAAATTATGCAAAAAAACAAATAAGAGAGATGGTTTTCTTAAGGTAAAGATACTTTAAGAGGGACAAAAATATTTAGCGTATGTTTGTTTAATAGGTTTTGTCATGGGTTTTGAGACAAACATCACATAATTCACTTTTAAAAATCCACAATATATTATTGAGACAATTTTAAAACACAAGTAAAAGTACAATCTACTGAATTATTAATTACTATAAATTTTAATTAATCTATCTCAACTATATAGATTAATTAGTACTCAAGAGATATATGCTTCGTATCCTTCGACCGCTATCGTACCAACAAAAAATAAATTCATGATTAAGTATAAATATTATTTACATTTAATAAATTTAAACTAATACATTTACAATTAATATTTTAGACTACCTTAATTAAATATATTAAATAGTACTAAATTTAATTCATAACTACATAAATTAGTAACTATTTAATAAAATTGGTAAAACAAACTTATATATTTTGATATTTAAAATTTAATCATTTAAATTTTAGGTCTTATTTTGTAATCATTTCATTTTTTGTTTTTGTTTTTGAAAATTAAGCATATAAACACTACTTCTCCTTTAAATTTATTCTTTTGTTATTTACTTTTTACGTTTACCAGTGGTTTAAAAAACCAAGCCAAAATTTGAAAACTAAAAAAAAAATAGTTTCTAAAAGCTTGTTTTTGGAATTTGAAATTTAGCAAAGAATTCAACTATTGTACTTAACAAATATGCAAATCTATATAAGACATGGAGAAAAAATAGCTTTAATTTTTTAAAAAACAAAAGCAAACAACAATATAATTACTAAACGAGGACTTAATTATTTAATATGGACTAATAGACAAAATCCAAATGGGCCGTTGGGAAGAAAAATAGGAAAAACATGTTGGAAGTATAGACTGTAATGAATAAAAGTAACCTGAAGAGGCTAAAATTGTAGGGTTAAAAAGAGATTGAAATAAAAGTAATAAAGAGATGAAAATTATAAATTCTAAGAAGAGAAGTGTTAGTAAAGAAAGTGAAATAAACCTTTAAAAAATATATATATATATGTACAAATATATATAAATAAAAAAATCATTCGTGAAATATGTTCGACAAATGTTAAAATTAAACCTTTAAACTTATAATAATTGTAGAATTGGATCCACAAATGATAAAAAATGAACTCTTAAACTTATACAAATGTTACAATTTGTACGATTATGTAAGTGTGAAGGTTCAATTTGACCCAAATTTAATATTTATATAATTATGAGGGCTTAATTTTTAAAATGGAAAGTTTAAATATCTAATTGCAACTATCACCATACTTTAAGAGTCATTTTTGCATTTGCCTTAAAAATATACTTAGGTGTTGTTTGGGCTGCACCTATGTTTGTGCAGCTTAAGCAGCTGTCAAATAAAAATGTCATATAGTAATTTATTATTTTTTTTTAATTTTTTTAATTATTTATTAGATTTGGTAGATTTTTTTTTTTCTAAACTCAAACCTCAAAGACCAAATGTGTTCGTATATTCAAGACAATATACATTTTATAAGGGAAGCATTGTCATGTCAACCATCTAATCATTTTTCTATTTGAGTTTACCAATATGATTAGTAATGGACCTTTAAACTTATTACACAAAACTTTGGGATCAACTAGGGGAAATTCGTACAAGTGGCCCATTTTGAGGGGCCCAAATGATTTTTGGTCCACAATTTAAAAAAGTTGACATTTATCTGATGTTAGTCACCTTACCTATGAAAGTACCCATTTGTCCTCAAAACGCAGAAGGATGTTGCCATTTGAGTTATGCTTTTATTACTAATGCCAATTTGATATGAAGTATATGAATAAGAAATGTGATACATTAACATAATGTGTTGGGTTAGATATTTAGATGTATTACAAGCTACATTCATCTTTGTTCATCTCAATTAATTGTTTAATCATAAGTTGTTGTGTGAAAAACTTTTATTACTTATTTTTTAAAATATATATATATATATATATATATATATATATATATATATATATATTTCTTTTGCGTTTGTAATTAGAATGGGATGCACTCAAGTATTATTTGGTAAGACTACTAACTCATACAAGAATACATCAACGTTTGAGTATGTAGTATGTGTGACTCGCAACTGTTGGGTTTTATGTCCTAAAACTCGTCGTTTGTAACTAAATAGAACTTATTCTCAATAAAGTTATTATCGAGATTTATTCAGTAAAATTACTATTGAATTTTTGAATTGTATCTATTAAATCCAATAAACTAAGATTCCTTGGGTATAGGTTGTATGCTTAGACTTTATGTATAGACATAAAAAGTAGATCAAGTTTAAGTAAATAGCCAAAATGGTCTATAGTATAAGGATAGGGTTGGATACCTTATCCTAGGGATACTATGGATGTGGCTCATTTTGTATTTGATACAAACGATGTGATCCTATATCGCTCATGTAGAGACATGTGAGTAAGGGCGTTCTGTGCAATGAGATCGCATAAGATCGAACCATGAAATAATCATTTTTACTTTATAACACCGTTTACTGTTAAAACTGATTATTTTAAACCTGACGACTTAGGTAGTTCGATCTTAATCTTAAGCTAACTATGAGCTCCTATTTGTTTGAGATTATCCTTTAATTATAGGGGCAAAATGGTAATTTTGACTCAGTTGTAAATTACGAACAACTTGTGAAGAACCGACTTACTTATTGTGGTTATTTCAAGTGGACATAAATATATCTAAAGTGAGGAGAATACAACTATTAGGCTTTAGTGGAGTGACCTAGTAGTTAACGAATATTAATTAACTAGGTTAAAGAGTTTCGTCGGTTAATTTTAGATCGTTGGAGCTCATAGTATGTAGGTCTATTAGGTTCCCTTGTTTGCTCATGGACTAAACCCTAGAACATTATATTGAGTGAATTTGAAATGTTCGAATTATGTGTTGGAGCAAATTTTTATGATTTGTTCGTTTGATTATGAATTAAACAGAATCAGAGAGTTAGAAATATTTAAATATGATTTAAATATTTTTAGGATGAATAGAGATTCATCGAAATGGAATTTGTCGGGTAAAGTGGAAAAATAATTAATGTAATATTTAATATTAATTTAATATAATTAATTATTATTTAAAATTATTATATATTAAATTAATTTTATTTAAAATTAATTTTTTGAAATTAGTTTTGAATTAAATTCAATTTTGTGAAATTGAATATTAAATCCATTTTTGAAAATAGATTTTTCCACTATGCATGTCGATAGTAGGTGGTGTTCTTCGTGCATGAATCTTCCCCACCTTCTTCTTCCATCTCCAAATCAAATATGTTACTCAGCTGGTTAGTTGTCTTCATGCGTGCTAATCTGATTTGCATGTTTTTTTCTTTAAATAGAAGAAAGTGATTGAAGAAATCGATTAAGGTTTTGGTGGCTAATTGCTGAAAAAACTCTCATTCATTCAAAAACTGAAAAATAGTGTTGTTCTTCAGCTCTTTGCTTCAAAATGAGCTCATTTTAGGATCCCACAATCCATTATTGGGCCTGAGAATAACAAGAAAGACATTAGAACTTGTCCACGAAATGTTCGTGATCTGAAATCTAAAGAATTCAACTTGAATTTTGAGCTTCAACAAATAAGTTCTTCTTCTCTGTTTTTTGGCTTTCAAATCCAGTATGTTTGACCTTCAAAATTGATGTAATTATAGTGCTTTATATCCTAATTACTTTTGTTGCTATATTGTTAACTCTTTCAGCAACATCTAAGGGTATAATTGTAAAATTATTATCATCCCAAACTTCTTGAGTTTAGTCTACACATTATATGAGTCAGTTCTATAGCAAATTTGAGCATAGTTCGATCTTTTACCATTGTTGAACTAAAGAATAACTTTTCCAAACTTAAAAGATTAAAACAATGAAATAAAGCACTAAGTTAAGAGACGGAAGAAATCAAGTACATGTCCAAGTCAGGTTGGAGTTGGAGTAAAGAACTAGCACACATATGACCATTTTGTGGCTAATAGCTTCTCTATAACTAGATGAACATTTGTTAGTCAATGACGTGAGTTCTAAGTCTATCTCCAAATTTTAAATTGAAAAAAAAAAAAAAAAAGGTCAACGAAGTTTGGCAATATCTCCTAGTTTTAAGGCTAAATTATATGTATGTGAAATCTTTGAATTCCACTATTTGTCTAAAAAAAACATCTTAGAGGGCTTCATGAGTCGAGCTAGGTTGAATTAAGATACCTTTTAGGCACAATTCAATTGTTTGAATCGAAAATTTTGTCAACCAAAACAACCACTATAAGCCCCTGAAGCCAAGCCAACCCAATCTAACCACGTAACATTTAAGTTGGGTTAGTTTGAATTGTTCATATTATTTTTTCAAAAGAAAAATAAAATGTTAATAATTAAAACATCTATTTATTTACTTATTTTCAAACATAAAATTAAGGGTTGTTTTCAAATATAAGAAAATGAACCAAAATATTTATAAATGTAGCAAAATTTTAATGTCTATCGCAGTCTATCTCTAATAGACTGTGACAGTTTGCTATTATTTGTAAATATTTTTAATAGTTTTTTTATTTAAAATAATTTTTCTAAAATTAATATCAGTAACTCGATTTCAAGCTATATTAATGATGAGAAATTACATTTTAAAGATATAAATTTTTGTTGTGCCTTTTCTTTTTTAAGTTATTGGGCAACGAATAATCCAAGAAAAAAAATATAAATTTATACATTTCATAAATAAGGAAAATACTATAAAATTTAACGATATGTTGGAATTGAAATGAACTCATGAATCATACTCATTTACATGCTGTTCATTTATTTGAACCTAACCCAAACAAGATAATAATTCAATGTATTTGACTTTTGGTTTGGTTGGAAACTTAGTTTCCTTTTTCTTTGGGTTCAGTCATTCTTTGACCGATAGTGAAGGGACAAAGGTCATCTCTTTGTTATTGTTGTCGAAGGAGTTTTAACTTTAGACACGGGAAGAAATTTACATGCATGGAATATTGACTCTTGGGAGAGATTTTCTTGTAATTCCTTTTTTCCTTGTTTGCTAGATCTTTGTCCTATTTTTGAATTTGTCATTTCAACCATGTGGAGGATTAAGAATCCTAAGAAAGTGTGATTGATATGAAAACTTTAGCAATTTGAAAACTAGGAACGCTTTTGTTGAACCTTTAATATCAAATTCTGAAACTCCCAAATCAGTTTGTTATCAATCCAAAGGGGAGGATTATATCCAAATTACCTTTTGATTGAATAACAAGAAATAAGGAGAACTAGTTCCTCACTCTAAGTTCAAACATTCTACAAGCAAGTTGACCAAACATACTGAATGTTTTTAACATGCAACCTTAGCTCAATAATTGTAAAGTGGCGACGAGGCTTTGTCATCTATGAGAAGATTTTCATTAAACAAAAACTTAAATCTAAAAACTCAAAACCTCAAAACTATTTCATACAACCTAATGGTCAAACTTTAGATAACCTCCCAAAACCCTAATGTGTGTCACATCGTAGAACTTAGTAAAATTACTAAAATACCATTATTTAATATGTTTTTAAAGGATAGAATTGGAAATAATAAAACTACATATAATTTATTAATGAAAATATAAATAATAACTTTGAGCCCTTAGCAGTTCATATAAAGTGATTCTTTACTTTGCAAGTTCTACCTGGATGTGTGATCACCTTGGATAGGCTTTCAAGGAAGATGTTGTTATTAGTGCTCTTGTTTGTTGTATATTTTGACGAAGGGCAGAGGAAGACTTGGATCACATCATTTGGAGACGCGAGTTTGCATAGTTTGTATGAAATATGTTCTTCCAGACATTTAATTTTGTGTTTGTTTGTCAAGGTGTCATTAGTATTATGATCGGGGAGTTCTTCTTCCCTCAATCTTTTCTCGAGAAAGGTTGTTTCTTGTGATTGACGAGAGGGTGTGCTATTATATGAAATCTTTAGAAAAAAATGAACAAGTGTCTACAGAGTTGGACAAGGCTTGTCTTGTTTGAGGCCTTGTTAGGTTTCATTTAAGTTGTTTTTGTAATTATTCTATAAGCATTATTTTGCTTGATTTGATCCATTTTTCTTTAGTAGAGTTCTCTTTTAGGGGTTTTATTTTTTTTGTATGACTTTATATTTTTTCATTTTTTCTCATCTATGGTAGTTGCTTATCAATCGAGTTGATAGGATTTTTTGGATCATTGAGTCTTTTGAATACCTCTGATGGTAATTTTTTATAAATGTTTCAAAACTAGCATTGAAGTAGAAATAATTTTGAAACGTTTAAAAAAAATATATAATATTGCAATTTTTTTTTAAAGAAATTTATAATATTTTATAGTTTTAGCATTGAATTGAAACCTAAAAAGAAATTAACCAAGAAATATTGTTAGGCGAGTTTTAGCGCCACCCGTAAACCTCCCATCCTCACACAATCATCCCCATTAAACCCCTATCTTCATCTCTCTCTTTCATTCTCAAAACCTTCAATCAAATTCCTTCAATGGAGAAATCTGTTCTTCTCCGCTCTCTCACCTGTTCCTCCTTAGTCTGCAACAGAATCTTCTTCCGCTCAGCTCACCGGTTGTCTCCCTCTACATTGCCGCCATGTTCATCCTTTGTTTCCAGGAAACTGCACCGTCTCAATCCCAGCTTCAGCAGACGCTCACTTCCCCATCGTCAATTGAGATTACTGCCGTCTTATTCGAAATCTTGTTCATTTCACTTCAGAAAGCAGTTCTCGTCTCTGGCTCCGCGTGCTGTTGCTTCTCCCCCTGCTCACTCCCCTCCAGGTTTGAGCTTCATTTCTGTTTTCTTTTTCAATTCCATGTCTTAATCTTACTCAATTCGTGAAAACAATTTTCAATTTCATGTGTCTTTTGTGCTTGTGTTTATAGGATTTGAGTCTGTGTTTGATTGCGATAACTGGGTGGGGCTGAGTGTTTTTTGTTTCTTTGTTTTTTGAGCGAAGAGTTTGCAGAAGTGTCCGATGAGGTTGCTGAGAAGCTTGGATTCGAGAAGGTCTCTGAGGAATTTATTGGTGAGTGCAAATCAAAAGCTGTGCTTTTTAGACATAAGAAGACTGGTGCGGAGGTGATGTCCGTGTCAAATGATGATGAGAATAAGGTCTTTGGAATCGTATTCCGTACACCTCCGTAAGTTAGACTTTGAGTTTTGAATTTTCTGTTTGATTACTTGCTGGTAATTTTTTCATTTTGATGAAAAAGCCTCTGATAAATGAAAGAAGAAAAGATGAGGTATACGAAAGGACATGCAGTGTCATTCTTAGTTGTTTCCGTTCTATCTCAAGTTATAACTCTTTCACAGGAGTGATTCTACTGGAATTCCACACATATTAGAACACAGTGTATTGTGTGGATCGAGGAAGTACCCAGTGAAGGAGCCTTTTGTTGAATTATTGAAAGGAAGCTTACATACATTCTTAAATGCATTTACATATCCTGATAGGACATGCTACCCAGTGGCTTCAACAAATACAAAGGTAAGCAACGATATGCTGAGTCACAAATAAGATTGTAGTGGCTGAGATGCCAAAATTGTTCAGTTTTGAGTAAACTGAAAATGACTTTGTTTTTATTTATAGGATTTTTATAATCTTGTTGATGTATACTTGGATGCGGTCTTCTTTCCTAAGTGTGTGGAGGACTTTAAGACGTTTCAACAAGAGGGTTGGCATTATGAACTAAACGATCCATCAGAAGACATATCTTATAAAGGTAATATCTGTTGCATATACTCATCATGGTGCAGTATTCTCTCAATTTCCATGAGAGAAATGTTAGATTCTTTTTTCTTCACTAAAGCTTTCCTCAATGCCAGGGGTGGTGTTCAATGAAATGAAAGGAGTTTACTCCCAGCCAGACAATATCCTAGGACGAGTTACTCAGCAGGCAAGAACCATTTTGTTGTTTATCTCCCTCTGGTTTTCTCTTACCTCTCCTAAATTCTGGAATCTTTGATCATGTTGTGCGCGTGTCTTTCTAAAAGATGATGAAATTTTGGATCTCATGTGTCTTCTTTGAAGATATTTGCTATTAAATCCTCCTAGATTGAAGATAAAAGAGTGTGGTTACTTGAAAATAGTTGAAATACTAAGAGTGTGTTTGGCTCAAGGAGTGGGGGACTAGGACTTAGGAGAGTGGAGCTGTTAACTCCATTCCTTGTTTGACCCGAGGAGTTCTTAAATCCACTGTGGGTCCCACTACTAAAAAACATCAATTTCATGACTTATTAACATCTTACGGTGTGGCCTCTATGACGTATAACGATTTATTTATTTATTTTTTTGTAATTATAGCCTGATGATTATTAATAATTGATGGACTCTTCTTTGTCAATTTTTTAGGAATAGGTTATCTCTACCCTTTGCCCTTATGTTGTTCTTTGGTTCTTTTGTTGTTCTTTGGTTCTTTTGATGAATATACATCTTCATTGCTTATATATGTATATCAAAATAGTCTTTGATCCTTCTTGTTTTTGTTTAATAGATCTCTGAACTTTCAATTTGGTATCTCATAAGTTCCAAAACTTTAGATTCTGTATCGAATATGTCATGTACCTTGAAATTATGTGTCTAATAGGTCAATGACCTATTTGGCATTTTTTAAAAATTCATGTATATATTATATACAAAATTGAATGTTTTCGGCTTTATTAGATACAAATTTCAATTTTATCTTTAATGAATCCTTGATTTAGAAAAATGTCGAATATTTCGAGGACTTATTCAACACAAAATTGAAAGTTTAAAGACCTATTAGACACTTTTAAAATGTTCTAAACCCATTAGACCCAATTTTAAAATTTGGGGACTAGATTTGTAATTTAATCTAAGAAGAACCATAAATTTATTTTCAATGCTTAGGAGTAAGTTGATAAAAATCTCTTGTTGTATATGTAGCTGGTCCTTCATTGGTAAAAGTTTTGCAGGCTCTTTTCCCGGACAATACATATGGAGTTGATAGTGGAGGAGACCCACGAGTTATTCCCAAGCTTACATTTGAGGAATTCAAGGTTATTTTCTTAGCATACTTTTATGGGAATTGATTACAGAATTTGCGTTTTGAAATAGTAAAAAAAAACTGGATATGTCAAAAAGAAAAGAGAAAAAAAAAAAAAAAAAGAACAAACGATGTACTATAGATGGGAGCTTAGAAGAAGGTTGCCAGTTTGATAATAACATGAAAAATGTAAATCCTGAAGTTGCAACCACTTCTCACGATCTCTTTTGGTAAATGCTTGTCATGTGACCTGTGGGTTGATATGCATGTCGTTTGTTGAAAGTTGGTTATTTTTTAAGAATATGAAGTGTTTTATTTTACAAAACATTATTAAGAAATTTATCTTTATACCATTCATTATGAAATTTAAGTTTACTTTACTGTCAGAATTTCCAGCTCTGAGGGTGTTGATTCTTTCTTATTTGTTGTTTTTGTAGTAGGAATAGGGTTGTATTAATCCATAACCATCGTTTTGAGCAACTGAATCTTTAGCGTATTTAATTGTTTGATTAACTTTATAGAGCTAAAACTCAAGGATAACTCTATCTGATTAGTTAAAATTCCAAAAGGACTGGACTCTCTTCAACAATGTGCATGCATGCACGTATACTACCTTTCCCATTGAAGATGAACTGTAAACCTTATTTCTGCTCGCACATATTTCTTTCACTTACTTTGGTTGATCTTAAAGTTATATGTTCTCCTTTTTGTGGTTTCTCATTGTTCATGCCTGCAGGAATTTCACAGTAAGTTTTACCACCCAGGAAATTCAAGGATCTGGTTTTATGGAGATGATAATCCAGTTGAACGTCTGCGCATTCTGAAAGGTAATTAATGGAGAACAATAATACATCTTTTTTTAGAAAAGGCAATTAAGTTTTCTCGTCCATCATTGTTCTAATTTTATTGTAGTATTTGAAATCCACGTGTATATATATATATTATTATTTTTTAATAAAATGTGCAAACTTGTAATTCCAATGAAAATAGGGCATAAGTATGAATTTTCTTGATCCTGGTTATTTTTTCCTTTTAAATATTTCTTTCTTTCAGTAAAACTATTTCTTGCCAAAAAGCACGAATATTACCTACCTTTAATGATCTCTAGTTTCTTATTCTTTCAAAGTGAAGAAACATAGAGTGATACCTACATGCACACAGACACACAAAACTCTCATTAACTTGAAACAATAACACAATTTTTTTTTAAATGAAGATTCCTTCCCATTTATGTTGATCACCACACAAAATTTGTCTAATGATATTTTAATTCGTCTGTTGACAAGATTTTTTCTTCCTGTTTAGATTAAAATATCATTCTCATGTTTTTAGCCTTACTTTCAATATAGTACCTAAAAAATTATCTTCATATGTATCATTTGCTTAAAACTTATTTGATGTTCTTGCCATGGTGGAGGAATAAAGTAGATCAAATGTGACAAGTTCTTTCTGTGTATGTGAAATGACCTGATATTTTATTTTAACAACAGAAAAGTTTGACAAATCATATTAATTGAAAAACATGAATTTGGGTTAGGTTTTAAGGCCGTATTTTGATTGAGATGCAGAAGGGGGGCTTGGGTTAATCATGTTTTGGAGGGTCAACAATAATTTTTTGTTTGATTTCTGTAACTCCTTTTGGACTGCATTCACTATTAATTTATTACGATAGATTTTTACTGCTACTTATTAATGGCAGGTGTGTCTATTAAGATGTAATCACAGGATATAACTGATGATAAAATTGGAGAAGTACGGGAATTATGATATTATAGTTAAAACGGACCCTGGAATTTAACCACAGTGTCTTTGTTATTAGTCTATTAGATATGTATATTATCAAGTACTGACTAGTTTAGTCACCCTCTGCTTCCATCACAGAGTATCTAGATATGTTTGATGCAAGTCCTGTTTCCAACCAGTCTAAGATTGAGCAACAAAGGCTATTCTCAGAGCCGGTTAGGATTGTTGAGAAGTATCCTTCTGGTGATGGAGGTGATTTGAAAAAAAAGCATATGGTCTGCGTCAATTGGTTGCTTTCTGAAAAGCCCTTGGACTTGGAAACTGAGCTTACTCTTGGGTTCTTAGACCATCTTATGCTGGGAACTCCTGCCTCTCCACTGAGGAAAATCTTAATGGAGAGTGGTCTAGGAGATGCCATTGTTGGCGGTGGGATTGAAGATGAGCTCTTACAACCGCAGTTTAGTATTGGATTGAAGGGTGTTTTGGATGATGACATCCCAAAAGTAGAAGAATTGATTCTAAATACCTTTAAGAAATTAGCAGAGGAAGGTTTTGATAATGATGCAGTAGAGGCTTCCATGAATACCATTGAGTTCTCCCTGCGGGAAAATAACACTGGATCTTTCCCTCGAGGCTTGTCACTTATGCTTCGATCCATTGTAAGCTAGAACCAGTTCTTTTTATTGTCTTTGTTAATCAAATTTTGAAGTTGGTTGGCTTATAATTCTTTAAAATTAAAATCAACAGGGTAAATGGATATATGATATGGATCCATTTGAACCATTGAAGTATGAAGAACCACTGAAGGCCTTGAAAGCCAGAATAGCTGCAGAAGGACCCAAAGCTGTCTTTTCCCCTTTGATAGAGAAATTCATCTTGAACAACCCTCATCGTGTAACTATCGAGATGCAGGTAAAGTAGGCTGAACCATTTCACTCAGAATTTCATTCGTTATGTCATTATATTTAATTTTATTGGTTTTCATTTTGCCTTTGACAGCCTGATCCAGAGAAAGCTTCTCGTGATGAAGCAGCTGAAAAAGAAATCTTGCAGAAAGTTAGAGAAAGCATGACTGAAGAAGATCTTGCTGAATTAGCACGTGCTACACAGGAATTACGGCTGAAACAGGAAACACCTGATCCACCAGAAGCTTTAAAATGTGTTCCGTGCCTTTGCCTTGAAGATATTCCTAAAGAACCTATTCGTGTTCCAACAGAAGTAACCACTTCAATCCATATTTGACTGCAGTGGACAATCGGCATTATAGTTTAGTTTCTAATCTCATTCTCTTCAATGTAATCTACCTGCAGATCGGGAATGTTAATGGAGTAACCGTCTTACAACATGAACTCTTCACAAATGATGTTCTTTATTCTGAAGTTGTTTTCGATATGAGTTCACTGAAGCAGGAGCTTCTTCCTTTGGTACCTTTATTTTGGTAAGTGATGGAACTTCATTAGTTTGTTTGTTATTGCTGATAGCTTTACCTTTTTCGATATCAAATATGTATTGAGGTATGAAATCATCACTGTAGGGAAGGTAATAGGTGATTTATCTACTGAGCGGTCGGATTGGCAAATAGCTTTTTATTTGAATTCCTATTTTTGAATCTTGCAAAAGATCAATGACCTGAAGAAAGCCTCCTCAAAATTGCAATTATTAATTTGTGAGATTCCTTCAGGGAATTCAAAAGGCAGATGTGAAGAACATTATTTATGACTTTTTAAGGGCATTTTGCCTGAAGATATTACATAAAGAGATTGTCCATAGTTTGAACTTTAACTTCAAATTTAGATACAGCAGTTCTCTGTCAAAATGTTTCATATAAATATTGCAATTGTAGCTAAGAGATTTACAACCACAGCCCAGCATAAAAGAACTTTTATTTTTGAGCTTGTGACTTTCAGAAATATGTTATATTTGTTTCAATAAGAGGGAATAGTTATAGAATTTCTATAATAATAAAATTTATATCAAAAGAAATGATAAACAGAACATTCTGTATATGCTCCGTTGATGTTGACTTGAGATATGTAGAAGTGTTTTGAGCTAGCTCCCTATAGTTTCGTAGGCTATTATCTTATAGATGGTATCAATCATTAAAGTATTGTGGGTCTTAAGCATTTATCGGATCGGAATTTGGGAGTTTGATCTGAATCACAACATTCCTTGCCATTCTTTGGAGTATATACTTTTGACTTCCAAATGTTCTTTGACAGTCAATCATTGTTAGAGATGGGCACAAAAGACTTGACTTTTGTGCAACTTAATCAATTAATTGGAAGGAAGACTGGTGGGATATCAGTTTATCCATTTACGTCATCTATACGTGGCAATGACAACACATGTACTCATATGATTGTGAGAGGCAAGGCTATGTCAGGTTGTGCTGAAGACTTGTTCAACCTGGTATATAACTTTAGAACTTTTATTCTTATATATATGTATATATGCACTGCATATACTCTTTGGTCTATTCATGTGTGGAATTCCATCTACAAACTAGTTTGTCCTTTTATATTCACATTTCAACATCCTCCTTTTGTAAGAAAAGGTTTTTGTTGCAAGCTGGGGTACATGGTATTGTTTGGGGTTTGGAAAGAATGAGGTTTGAGGGTCTGAGAGACTCCCGCATGAGGATCTGGTCTTGTATTTGGTTCAACTTGTCTTTGTGGGGTGTTTGGCCTGTAACTAAGTTTGTCCTTTTTTTTTTGTCTTTTGCAATTATTCACTTAGTTTTATTCAGCTTGACTAGAGGTCTTTTTTGTAAGTTGCCTCTCATTTGTGGGTTCTCTCTCTTTGTATGCGCTTAATTCTTTCTATCTTCAGTGAAAGTTTGGTCATTCATCTAAAAACAATGTGCAGTTTTCTGCTGCGTTGCAGTTGAGTCACTTACCGTTACTGTTGGTTTTTAATTTACAACTCAAAGTTAGCTGCTTCCTGATAAACAACTAAATAGTTTGTTACTTTTTATGGTGTAGATGAACTGCATTCTTCAAGAAGTACAGTTTACTGATCAGCAGCGTTTTAAACAGTTTGTATCTCAGAGCAAATCACGAATGGAGGTACATAAAATGAATAAGCGACTAGAATGCCTGCCCACTATTGTGATATGTAAAGTATTAATGTGTATGTGATGTCTATCAGAATCGGTTAAGGGGTAGTGGTCATGGAATTGCTGCTGCTAGGATGGATGCAAAGTTGAACAGTGCAGGGTGGATCTCTGAACAAATGGGTGGTCTCAGGTTGGGATTTTTCAATATATTCATGGTTTTTTTTTTCTTTTTTTGTTGGCCTTTTCTGGTGCTATACTGTTGACGTGTGTGCTCCCCGTGGCCATTCAACTCTTTATATGGTAGTGGAACTTTTGCTGGGATTTGACATACGGTCTAGCAATTCATCTGATGGTTTTTAATAGGAATCAGAAACCAAAATAGAAAGGAACATAAAATAGTATTAATATTAAGGACAATTACAACTTTTCCAAGCACTTAAAGTAGCTTGCCTTCAAACTCCTACAAAGTACAAACTATAAAAATTTATTGGCTTCAAGCTCCTCAACCTATTAGGGCAGATATTAAAATGGAATAGTTCCTCATACGAGACTGATTGAGAATTGTACTATAACTACTCTAGAAGTGCCTTAAAGAGCACCTTAAGCCGTGAATAAAGAGCCTTTTGGGTTTGTGGAAGACACTAAAAGGAGACTTCATGGTAGTATTGATGACATTGATGGGCTTCCCAATAATGAGCCAAAGCCTCTTGTGTCTTCATTTATCTCGTGCCTTCTTTTGGGTTCTTTGGAAGGAAAGAAACCAAAGAGTCTTCATGGACAAGGATAAGCCCTTCAACACTTTTTTTGACATTGTCATTTATTATGCTATATCTTTGTGCAAAAGTTCTAATCTTTTTACTTCGTACTATATACATCCCTTCTTATCAATTGGGATTGCTTATTGTAATACTGTGGATTTTTATATCCTTTTTGTAATTTTTTTTAGAAAAGGAAATAATCTCTTTCACTGATATAATGAAAAGAGATAAAATCCCATAGTACAATAAAAAAAACAAGATCGAAATGGAAAAGTAACTTAAAACGATTACAACCAAAAGTGAAGAAGACCAGCAAAAATCGATACAAACTGCTACTGACAATTAACCATCATGGATTGACCTAGTGATAAAAAAGAGACATAGCCTCAATAAATGACTAAGAGGTCAACGAAGAGGTCAAGGGTTCAATCCATGGTGCCCACTACCTAGGAATTAATTTTCTATGAGTTTCCTTGACACCCAAATGTTGTAGGGTCAGGCGGGTTGTCCCGTGAGATTAGTCGAGGTGCAAGTAAGCTGGTCCGGACACTCACAGATATTTAAAAAAAAAAAAGAAAAAAAAAAATAAAAAAAAAAAAAAACCAAAAAAAAAAGAAAAAAAAAAAAAAAAAAAGGCGACAGAAAAATGTAAAACAAAAAAACCCAAAAAGAAAAAAAAAAAAAAAAAAAGGCGACAGAAAAATGTAAAACAAAAAAACCCAAAAAGAAAAAAAAAAAAAAAAAAAGGCGACAGAAAAATGTAAAACAAAAAAACCCAAAAAGAAAAAAAAAAAAAAAAAAAGGCGACAGAAAAATGTAAAACAAAAAAACCCAAAAAGAAAAAAAAAAAAAAAAAAAGGCGACAGAAAAATGTAAAACAAAAAAACCCAAAAAGAAAAAAAAAAAAAAAAAAAGGCGACAGAAAAATGTAAAACAAAAAAACCCAAAAAGAAAAAAAAAAAAAAAAAAAGGCGACAGAAAAATGTAAAACAAAAAAACCCAAAAAGAAAAAAAAAAAAAAAAAAACTGCTACTGACAATTGTGAACTAAAACAACCCATGATGGAAGGAAATAGCTTAAACAGCAAGACCAAAACCACCAAACTCAAAATTAAAAGAAAAGACAACAGTACAACACTTTTGAAGAGAACAAAACAACCAAAACTGAGGGCAATAAGATCGATGAACTCCAAGTGGGAGGAGGCCTGGGACGACTTTACAAATCTGAAGGACAAAATGCGTCAAACCAAATATCAAAGCCTCTAAACTGGAAACAATGCAAGAACGTCTAAATCTGAAGAGGAACCCCGCCATCTTTGAATCGAGACTACCTGAAACCTAACCCTTATTGAATGATATATGAATACCCATGGAGGAAAATTATGGGCGAAGATCAGCGTATGCCCCTCCATCCAGCAAATGTAGGTGAGACTAGGAGCAGTAGCTAAAATAAATCCTTCTAGACCTTTGATGTAGCCCGACTAAAGAAACTTATAACTACGCTTCCATATCTCTTGCACATTACGCTAGGATCTTTGCAGAGAGCATATTCAAACACCGCTTCAAAACTATGTAACAGATTGGACTAAATCTCAACCAAGAACAATACTGCAAGCATCAACCTGAATCAAATTGTTTCTCATCAACTAACATGAGCATGGCTCAACTGACATGAACTTGTACTATCAACCTCAAGGTCTGAGGTTCGATCTCTCGTGCCACATAATATTAAAAAAGAAAAAAGAAAAAAAAAAAAAAGAAAAAGAAATAAGCAATTGTTTCTTATATATATATATATGAGCTGTTCACTGCTGATTTGGAGGTTCAACGGGAGATAGTGAGTTACTTTGGGACTATGTATCAGAAGGTAGACCCCCAGATTCTTGGTAGAAGGTGCTGATTGGGTTCTATTGGATAAAGGGTGGTCTTCATGGCCGGAAAGACCTTTCCTAGAGGAGGAAGTGCACAGAGCTATTTGTAGCTTGGGTAATTTAAAGTCTCCGGGTACAGGTGGCATGTCAAATTAATTTTGAAAAGATCTTGGAACATTTTGAAGAAAGATAATATGGAAGTGTTCTAAAATTTTTCCAAAACTGTGTCAACAAAAGGACCAACGAGACCGTCTTATCCTAAAAGAATGAAGGCAAAGGGGGTGAGTGGTGGCCATTTCAGACTCATCAGCCTAGCATCCTTTTTGTATAAAATCATAGCTAAAGTTCTTTTGGAAGATTCAAAGAGTGCTCCCTCATATCATTGCTGAAAATCATGTGGTTTTTTTAGGGGGTAGACAGATTCTCGATGATATTTTGGCAGCCAAGGAGTCTGTGGGGGACTGGAAGGTGAGAACAAGGAAAGGCTTTCTTTTAAAGCTTGAGTACGAGAAAGCTTACTATAAAGTGGACTGGCTAATTCTTGATGCTGTAATGGAGAAAAAGGTTTTAGAATCCTCTGGAGATCTTGGATTAATGGCTGTTTATCCTTGGCAAACTTCTCGATTATCATTAATTGTGGGCTGATGGGTAAGATTTTAGCTTCTAGGGGCTTGAGACAGGGGATCCTCTGTCTACCTTTTGTTCACATTGGTGTGGAACGCCTTAAGTAGATTAGTGGATCTTTGTATCTTCAAAAACGTCATTTAGGGTTTTGAAGTGGGAAGTCAGGCTATATAAGGTTTGCTGACGATACTATTATCTTTTACCTTGATTCTAAAGAGCTTGATAATTGGTGGATTATTATCGATCTTTTTCTTAAGCGATCTGGTCTTTCTCTCAACATAGAAAAACTTCCTTGATTGGGGTGAATTTGGAAAAGCAGAGAACTAAGAGATTTGCTTCCATCCTTGGGTGTGAAACGAAAACTTTTCCCTTTACTTGGGTTTCCCTCTTGGCATTAATCATCATTTGGTGAGCTTCTGGGAGGCTAGGCTGGACAAATTTAGAACTAAGCTTAGCAAATGGAAAGGTATGATATTTTCTTAAGGGGGAAGACTTACCGTTGTGCAATCTACCCTCATCTGCTTGGCTTGGTATTATTTTTCTCTTCTTCAGCCCCAGTGGGAGTGACTAAAGAGATGGACAAGATTGTGAGGAACTTTGTCGAAGATGGTGGTGACTTTAAACATTGTTCTCATCTTGTCAAATGGGATTGGACCTCACTCCCCATTCAGTACGAAGGTCTGGGTATTAACTTGTTTTGTGAAAGAAATAATGTTTTTCTTTTAAAATGACTTTGGAGGTTTGCTCAAAGGAGATGTGATGGTAGAGGGTGATTGCTAGTGTATATGGGACCGATGCTAATGATTGGCTTCCTTTTTCTCCTAAAGGGGAGAGCCTTGGGTTGGGCTTCGTTTGACATAGCCTAGGACATTTAGATTTTCCTGAATTTTTTGAAGTTCATAAAAGGGGATGCGAAAAGATTTAGATTCTAAAAAGACAGATGGGCCTGTGACATCTCCCTTGATCACGACTTTCCTGACCTATTTTCATCTCATTAACAAAAAGCTTCCATTGCTGATTGTTGGGATGATGACAGTAATGATTGGGACTTGGGATTTTGGATAGGGCTGTTGAGAGGATTGACATTGAGAACTTAGAGGGTTCCTCTGACCCCCCTATTTTTTGACTTCTGGATACGCCCAGGGGTTTTACTACTAAGTCTGCCTCTATGAATCTTTGCAAGATGATGATCGGTTGAGTGGAGTGATCACTGGTTGTAAGCTGGAAAGAATAGCTATGATCCTCTGGGGCTTTGTAGTTAGGGCTTTCCTTTGGGTTTGTTGGCTTGAAAAAACAAAAGGCTTTCTGAAGATAAGATTACTGATTTTAAATCTTTTAGCAATAACTTTAAGCTGTTAGCCTCTTGGTGGTGTCACACTTGCAACAATTATTTTCTAATAAACCATTTGTGTCATTTTGAACAATGGGTCCTTTGGGAGGAGGTTTTCTCTTTCCCCTGCCTGTAAGTTGTATCTTTTCTGTTTTGTGTAATACATATATTTTTTTTATTAAAAATATACATATAAGTACTTCTCTAGCTAACTTTGGCTAATGGCTAATGTGTACTTAAATATTTTAATAAGATTTCTGTTATTTATCTTAATAATATTTTTACAGTTTTTCCTTGAGCTACATGAGCTTTGAACACAGCATGCATATATCATTTTATCTGAGATGTTCCAGAAAAGTAGTAGATTAATTTAAACCTCCTTTTCTTGTTTTGTTTATCGTATATAGTTATCTGGAATTCCTGCAAACTCTTGAAGAGAAAGTTGATCAAAACTGGGTCGAAATTTCTTCATCACTTGAGGAAATCCGCCAATCCTTACTTTCAAGGAAGAATTGCCTAGTCAACGTTACTGCTGATGGCAAAAATCTCATAAAGTCAGAGAAGTTCATCGGCAAATTTCTTGATTTGCTTCCTAATCAACCTGTCATTAAGAACAGCACTTGGAATGCCCGGCTTTCTTCAGATAATGAAGCTATCGTGATACCTACTCAGGTAAGAGCACTCTTTTATTATTTTTTGTATTTTTTCCCCCTCAACTATTTGTTAATAGCTACCTCCTCCAGGTTAATTATGTTGGAAAAGCAGCTAACATTTATGAAACTGGCTATCAACTTGATGGAAGTGCCTATGTTATTTCAAAGTTCATTAGTAATACTTGGCTGTGGGATCGTGTTAGAGTAAGTGGAGGTGCTTATGGAGGGTTTTGTGATTTTGATACTCATTCAGGTACAACATTGTGCTACCATCTTTTTGCCAGTGCATTAAATACCAATAGGTAATCTTACCCTAAGTGAATTGTATTTGCAGGAGTATTCTCCTTTCTATCTTATCGTGACCCAAATTTGTTAAAGACACTTGATGTATATGATGGAACCGTTGATTTTCTACGTGAATTGGATTTGGATGACGATACTCTAGCAAAAGCCATAATTGGAACCATTGGAGATGTTGATTCATACCAGCTTCCTGATGCTAAAGGTTATAGTAGGTACGGCAACACCTTGCCTATTTCTTTCGTTCTACAGTCAGCCTGATCTTTGCAATGCATCATGGTGTATTGTATCGCTGGTCTTTTGTCTCTCTGATATATATGTCCATTCTGTTTGAATTATATTTACCATCTATATTTTTTCTCTTCAGCTTGTTGCGGTATTTATTAGGAATTACAGAAGAAGAAAGGCAAAGGAGAAGGGAAGAGATTTTATCAACCAGGTAAAAAATGACTCTACTAGCTAATGTTTATTTAGCAAGCTGAACCTATCCCTCAGAAAAACTGATGGCTGTATTGAAGTAAAATAAGTTTGCCAATATTTTGGCTTGGAAATTTTTTTATCATGCCAATTAATATAATCAATTTTTAGCCAAGCTCCACGTTAGATGTTTTTACAACTCTTGTTTGTTTATCTCAACTGGAAATTGTAAATAGTATTTTAGGAACTAGAACCAAACATTTAAAAATTTAGCACCTAAACTAGAATATTAATCCTTTGTTAGCAGGTCCATTGACGATAAAAGTAGAATAAGTATTACAAAATAGGATCGAAATAAGATTTAAACCTTATTATAACGTAGAACTAAAACTTTCAAATTTTAATATAAAGGGTTGCTGTATACATATAGTTTAACTTCCAGAAAGAAAAAAAAAAAAAGCAAAAAGGACTAGCATCATCCATTCTTTTCCATGAGGAAGACGGTCTCGAGAGAATTGTTAAGGACAGAATTGGTGCTTACAAATACTTTCTAAATGCCATACATTGATTTTTCAATTGCTTGTGAGGAGCAATCTTATACAGTCTTCTAACACAGACCGATTCTTTACTCTTTTGCAATACTCATGGTAAACATCTCTCTCCTAATAGCTTGAAGGACTTCAAGAACTTTGCCGACGCACTCGAGGCAGTTAGAAACAAAGGAGTGGTAGTTTCAGTTGCATCTCCCGAAGACGTCGAAACTGCACACAGCGAATGCCCAGGTTTTTTCCAAGTGAAGAAAGCCCTCTAAGACGCGACCCTCCAAGCTCCCATTGCAGCACCATCCCCACTTCCAAAAAACAAAGAGAAGAGGAACAAAACAGATTCCAGAGAAAGAAAGAAAAAGAAGAATTGAAAAAAGAGGTAACCAGCATTATTGATTCATTTACCCATTACTGTTATACCATGAACAAAAACATTGCATTGTTTCAGAAAAATTCATTAGGAGACAAAAAAAAAAGTTAATATTGGAGCAGCGGGAAATGATTGTTGTGTACGGAAACATGGGGATTTGATTGATAGTTGATAAAAAGGGGCTTTTGTACTCTTAAATGCTGTAATCAGTGGTGTGTGTTCACTGATAAATATGAACAGAAGGAATGGTGATGTATTTAATTCTTGCGTCTCCTCTCTCTATTCACTTGCTCTCAATTTTCTTATCAAGTTTCGTTGTTCTGACTTTCGCCCCCGTTTCAATTTAATAAAAGAAGCATATTTATTGTTTATTTTCCAGTACATCTGACTTGCTTTTATTTTATTTAGGTGTAATTACAACTCTAGTATCTGTTTCACTTGTACAGTCATGAATACTTTGGGGCTAAATTACTTTTCATAACTCAGTGTAATGGTCAACCTAGTTATTGCTCATTTGGTATAGACATACATTTAGAGACATTTATTTTGTGAGGGTGAGGTCCTCAACTGGAGAAACTAATTTTTAATTTACATGGAGAATGTGGGAGGGAGTTTGGATTTTTTCCCATTGTCTAAACAGGCACGGGTGAGGATTATAATCCCTGTCCCCGTCTTTGCCCCGTTTTCTGTCCCCATTTCTTTCCTTTTTTTTCTTCTTTCTTCTTCTAATTTTTATAGTGTCTTTAAAATGACGTTTAATTGATGGCGGAGATGGAGATGTCATTCCTCAGTCTTGCCTCGCACTGTGAACAACCTTACATAATTACCAATTTAGAAGTTAGAGGTTCAAATCTCTTTAGTCGGCATGTTGTTAATGATAAATTAGTTATTTGTGATTACACATGTTATAATAATGCTCATTCAATCAAAGATAAGATTAGTCTTCGAACATTTTTTAAATTAAAAATAATGATTTAGAAGTTGATTAGTTTCTTTTTTTCTTTAAATGCATGTGACCCTAGATTCCTGTCATTAAAACAAAATGTTGTCACAACCATCCATTATTCAACATGTTGAATTCATATTATTAGTGGGAATCACTACTAAGTTTAATAGGAATGTGTGCTGAATTTCAATCAAAATTTAAGGATGATTGGAACTATTAAATTTGCATGAATAAGTTGAAATTACGGTTAGGTATAGAGAACAAAATTGTATCTAAGTATATATTTTAACTATTTGATTAAATAGTAACAAAAATATATATATGCGCGCAATCATATGACATATAGGAGTCATGTTGACTTTTATATTATGTGATGATAATTTATTGTTAAAATATTAATTTGGTCCAAAACTTTGAGTCTCATCTCATTTTAGACCTTATACTTTCACATTTTCAAATTTAGTTTCTACCCTCTTAAAAATTTTAAAAATTGTCTATATGTTCAGTTCAAAGTTGATTTTATCAAACTTGGTAAAGACAAGGAATATTTATTTTCATCCGAGAAAAGACAATGTGAATATGCTTTCAAAATTTTATAGAGAAAGTTGATCAAGACTTTGTTTAATAGTGGGTACCAATTTAAAATTTATTAAAATTATAGGACTAAAATATAATTGAATTAAATTACAATTGAGTCTTCGAATTTTTCATATTTTTGTTTAGTAGGTGTTTTAATTTTAAAAAGTATATTAAGCTCTAGTACTTTAATGTGTCTTATAAGTCTCTAAACTTTTAATTTTGCATCGAATAAGTTTTTGAGCGTCTTATAAGTCTCTAAACTTTTAATTTTGCATCGAATAAGTTTTTGAGCGTCTTATAAGTCTCTAAACTTTTAATTTTGCATCGAATAAGTTTTTGAGCGTCTTATAAGTCTCTAAACTTTTAATTTTGCATCGAATAAGTTTTTGAGCGTCTTATAAGTCTCTAAACTTTTAATTTTGCATCGAATAAGTTTTTGAGCGTCTTATAAGTCTCTAAACTTTTAATTTTGCATCGAATAAGTTTTTGAGCGTCTTATAAGTCTCTAAACTTTTAATTTTGCATCGAATAAGTTTTTGAGCGTCTTATAAGTCTCTAAACTTTTAATTTTGCATCGAATAAGTTTTTGAGCGTCTTATAAGTCTCTAAACTTTTAATTTTGCATCGAATAAGTTTTTGAGCGTCTTATAAGTCTCTAAACTTTTAATTTTGCATCGAATAAGTTTTTGAGCGTCTTATAAGTCTCTAAACTTTTAATTTTGCATCGAATAAGTTTTTGAGCGTCTTATAAGTCTCTAAACTTTTAATTTTGCATCGAATAAGTTTTTGAGCGTTTAGTTTTTGAGCGTTTAATGTTTTGCTAATAAAATTCAATTTTATGTCTAATAGATTAGTTAATTTTAATAACAATTTAACAAATTAATGACTTATTAAATAAAAAATTGAAAGTTTGGGGTTTTATTTAAAATTTTTAAACTTCAAAGACCTATTAGATATTTTCTAAAAGTCCGGAGATATATTAAATACAAACATGAAAGTTGAGGGACTAAATTTACAATTTAACTTTAATATTTTAACTTTATTTTTTCAATTGCATGATAAATATTGGAGATCAATTTGAATTTTCTAGAAGTGTAGATTTTAGAACAAAACCAATAAAAGCATGAAGATATGAAACGATTTTTTTTTCCTTGAAGAAAAGGTATGAATTGATTAATACAGAATTACAATTATTTCTTTTAATTTAGGGAAGTTTCTTCTGATATCCTCAAAGTGAAGTCCAAGCTATATTTAAAAAAATTATAAAATGTACTCATTTCTAAAATGGTGTAGTAAGCGTGAAATTTGTTAAATAGGGTTGGCATGCGCTCTCAAGAGATTGGAAGTTCAATCCCCCACTTCATAATTAGGGTATATTATCTGACTTTTTTGTGTACATATACAACTTAGACCGTTGCAGAGAGATATGGAAAACTAAACAAACTTTTTATATTGTAATTATTAAAATTATATTGAATCATTATTTGTTAAAAAAAAAAAATGAAATGTAATTGCTTTTTGTTAATTAACACATTTGAATCACTAACTTCACTAACTAATAAGTCAAGAATCCTTTGCCCCAACCCTCCTCTTTTCTCCAAGCAAACAAATCCTTAAAATGATGAGGCCAAACAATTTGAATTTGAAATATTTCTTTATATCCACAAACTTCTTACTTATGTTATTGAACTAAATAGGTTAGTTTTTGGTTGGTAATTATTTGGGCTTTGGTTTATAGGTTTCAAAAATTAAATCTATGAGTACTTCTTTCACCTTTAAATTTGTTACTTTGTTAAATAATTTATACTAATTTTTTTAAGAAGTAAGTCAAGTTTTGAAACTTAAAAAAAATAGTTCTTAATATTTTATTTTTATTTTTGAAAGTTGGCTAAGAACTCAACTCTTTTACAAAATAAAAATGAAAATCATGGTAAAAAATTTAAGAGCAAATGGTTACCAAATAGAGCCTTAACTATAGGGGTGGAAACACTTCACTCAAACTGAAAAATTTAAAATTTTTATATATGAAACCGAACCGAACCGCATGTATACGGTTTGGTTCGGTCTTAAATACGGTTTTGCTAATTTTTTTTATATGTATATATTTTTTAAAAATTAAAAATGGTTCGGTTCGGTTTTAAATTCGGTTTTGCTCTTTTTTTAAATATACAAATATATTAGTTAAAACCGGTTTGGTTCGGTTTTAAATTCAAATTTCGACATGAAAACTAAATCGTACCGAATTTGGTTTCATTGAGTATTTGATTCGATTTTGAAAAACGGTTCGATTTTTGTGGTTTGAATAATTACCCCTCCTTATCTATAAAAAATTTAAACTTATGAGTAAAGAGTAAGGCTATATATATATATATATATATATATATATGTCAAAAAGTCAAATATTTGACCACAAAAGTATTGAGTTGTATCAATTTGAACTCTGAATTGTAACTCTAAACTTAAACAAGTACTACATTTTTAACTTTAAACTTTAAAAAAATGGAAAGTTCATTGTTAACTAAGTGTCCTTGAGTTCTCATGCATTTCATGAATTAGAGAATATACATACAATATACCATTGATAAATTATTTTAGAGAGAAACAGTGGTAGGACTCATTCTCTTATGGAAAATACTTGGGTGTAGTTATCTATTGTGTAGCCCCTGCTACACCCAATTAAATGTTAGGAATGGCCCATGATGAATTAAGAATTGACCACATGGTATAAATATGAGAGCCACTCTAGTGACTTGCAAAAGTGGAGAGTGACACTAAAGGGTCTTCCCCCACATACGAGTTGTAGAAATTAACGAGTTTAGGAAGAATTTTACATTTTTTGTTCAAATTAGTAGGGAATTAGTTGGAATAGAACCGATGATTAAGTTGCAACACTTATGTAAGTTTGGAGTCAAAATGGATGAAATGGTTATATAAGTTTGGAGTCAAAACGGTTGAAATGAAAAGTTTATAGTTATGGTTCAAAATTATCAATATGACAAGTTTCGAGTCAAAATTGATGTTTTTTTTCCCCTTTTCAAGTACAAGAATGGATATCATGACCAAGATATAAGTCAAAATTTACCATGTCTTAATATTATTTTTAAGCAGAAAGTTAAGATTAAACTTGAATAATTCACATTTTTATTTTCATTTACCTTTTTTTTTTTAAAGTACAACAATTGTGGTGATGAGAACGTCAATTATCGTTGAACTAAGCTTGATTTATTTTAATTTATTTAAGACCTACTTAAACATTATGATTATATTAATTTTTTTTTCCATAATTAGAAAAATATTGAAGAAGCAAATGGTTTCCTAATCACAAGTAGTTCTCCTCAATCCATTGAAATGTCTCATCTAAAAAAACTCAACCTTACTTGAAAGAAACTAATTATAACATAATTAGAAAAGATTTTGATTACTTCTTGTCTTACAAGCTAAAATTAACATTAATTTAATTTATTATATCTTTAAATTTAAAAAATAATCAATAAAATTACTTTTTTATTTTAAGAAAAAAAATAATAATAATAATAATAAAAAGGATTGAAATTGTTATGATTATGAAGAAGTTGGAGGATTCGTATTTGTAAAAGCTGCCCAAAATCTTCGCAACGACTTCGTTAGAAGCAATAAACAAAGTAAAAATGCCGCTTCGGAGATTGACGAATCTCAGCCGTTGAAACAAGATCGCCGGTAACTATCATAAGCGCCAACTACTTCTCCGTCTTCCTCTCGGCTCCCTGATTATTACGCTTTCTCTCGCTCTAGTTTTGTTTCTCTTTCTCTCTCTCTAGAAATGGTTTTGGAGCGGCCATGAAAGCAGAGTTCAAGCTGGAGGTAGAGACGGTGATGGGCGATTGCAAGCGCGTTCTGGTGATGACGGCGGCGAATAATGCAGGTTGCATGTCTAAGAGAAGGAGAATTGCCGGTTCGTCGGAGAGTTTGCGGCCCTCGACGTCTCGGTCTGACCTCCACGACCGTTGTTTGTGGTTGGAGAATGCGACGACGTCTCTGTCGCGTTTGGAGAAGAAGAATTCCCTTGGCATTGTTGCTGGAGGTGAGATGAGTGATGGTTTTTCAGAGGATCAGTTTCCGGTTTATTGTAGCTTCAGTAACGACTGCGGGAAGGCAACCGCCGTGAAATTTGAAGATCTGGAGGTGAATTTTGAATTCTTGGTTGAGGAGTGTACTTTCATCTTCGCTTGCGATTGGTTTTTTTTTTCTTCTGTTTGTTTGGAATTTGGAATTTAATTTTGGTTAGCGAGAAAACGGAAAAGAATTAGAAGAGAAAGTATTATTAAATTTAACCGGTTCATAAATCATGTATTCTAATTTTTTCCGTTGAAATTGAATATTTAGATGAATTGTTCGTCATATTACCCGTGACTTTTCCTGCAAAAAATTTCAGTGATGAACAGTTCATGATTCGTTCTGTTCTTCGTCGTTTTATTGAATTCGATCCTACTTATTACGAATGTTTCTACAAAATGTTTGTTCAGAATTTGCTTATATATGTATTTCCGATCGTATTTATTGACATTTATCTTCAATGCGCCATAGCTGCAGACCAAGAGCTTCGAAACCGTAGAGTCGATTCGTGTTAACGGCATTCAAAGGTTCATTGTACTTTACTATCTTCCTTTAATTTCCCCTAACGAAATGGATTCAGAAACGCTTCCTCTTCTCTTTCGCCATTCTCTAACTCTGTTTGAAGTTCAATTTCTGTTTCTTGTTTTTCCCTTAATTTTAGTTTTGATATTAATTATTTGAGAATCTCTTCAGAGAGAGCACTCCAACGAGCAATCTCCTGGGAGATTCCGACGAAATGGACTCTACGGCAACGAACTTCTTGACTGAAAAACAAAAGCCAACGGATCGTCCGATGAAGACACCACCGATCTCTGAGATTGAAGATTTCTTCGCCGAGGCTGAGAAGTACGAACAGAAGCGTTTCTCAGAAAAGTGAGTAAAAATTTTCCACGCGCATGCTAACCATCTCTGATTCGGCGCAATTTAGCGGAACCTTAACCTAACTAACTTTCTACTTCTTCTTCTTCTTCTTCTTCTTCTTACTTTGAATTGAATGATTTCTTTTCCTCTTTCGTCTTGTACAGGTACAATTTCGATATAGTGATGGATGTACCGTTGGAAGGCCGATACCAATGGATTCGTCTGAAGCCATGAAAACCAGCTAACCTCAAGCTATAAGCCTCACGCCAGGATCTGGATTTCTCCGATTTCCTTCACATAATTTTCCATAAATATCGAACTCTTTCCTTTTGGAAGAAAAACACTCTGTTTAGTTTCTTCTTTTGTACAGCTTTCAACTCCATAAAAGAACCTCCGAAACTAAATCTTTTCAGTATACTCACACTGCACACACACACACACACACATCCATAGAAACGGTCGCCGCAAGCCGCAAACCACCGCCGCCGTTCTTTTTTATCATTTTCTTTCAGGAACTCCAAAGCTGTGTTTTGTGTCTTTTCATCCATAATTGAGCACAGATTTCTGTAATTCTCACTTTTAATTCACGACAAATGTTGGCCATGTTCATCACAGTGTTCCCCTTTCTTTCTTTTGTCCCTTTTTGAGCTTGCGTTTTGTGTAAGAAAAGTTTGTTTTGTTTGAATGCTTATTTTCTTTGTTAAGAACAAAAAAAAAAAAAAAAAAAAAAAAAAATAAAAAAGGGGGGGTAAAAAAGTTTACCCTTTTTTTTTTTTTTTTTTTTTTTTTTTAAAAAAAAAAAAAAAAAAAAAAAAAAATAAAAAAGGGGGGGTAAAAAAGTTTACCCTTTTTTTTTTTTTTTTTTTTTTTTTTTAAAAAAAAAAAAAAAAAAAAAAAAAAATAAAAAAGGGGGGGTAAAAAAGTTTACCCTTTTTTTTTTTTTTTTTTTTTTTTTTTAAAAAAAAAAAAAAAAAAAAAAAAAAAAGAAAAGGGGAAACGTGTTATCCCCTCCTTTTGCATATTTCTGAATTTTGTGTTACGGATTGGATGTGCTGTTAAGATCTGAGAGCTGTTCGTGGAATATTCTTTCAGAGTAAAAACAGGATATGATTCTCTTAGCTTAAACTACCTTGGAGGAGAAAATGATTATGAAGAACAAAGAAGCAAGAAGAAGGAGAAGAAGCAATTCTATGGGGACCATCCAGAGGGTTAATTTGGTATCATCCCCTTCAACCCAAAATGGTGAAAGGTAAACAAACTCTTTGTCCTAATGGAAAATTTTCTCTTTTTTGAGGTGAGACAAAATCTAATCTATGGGACCAAAAATTTCACTCTTTTACAGTAACTGGAACTTCTTTTGTCACCTGTGATAGTGTTGCATTTGTGGAATTGTTTTGCATTTAAGATTACTTAGATAATGAAATATGTTATCATCATCATCATCATCATATTCTCTCGTATATACTGATCAAAAATTTCCAAAAATAACTATTGATTTTTTCTTTTTTTTCATATTTCATAAAGACCCAAAAGTTTCTTTGGTTCTAAATTCTAATGATTTGGGTCATTCTCCATTCTTTTGATATCAAATGTTTAAAAGAAAATATGATTTTTACCCTTATATTAAATTTAGTGATCAGTCAAAACTAATCACCCTTTTACTTCTTTTTAAGTTGTGAGAGTGGAGGTATAAGTGAGGTGTAAAGAGTAGATATTTTTCTTCTGAAGTATCATAGTCCATGATAGAAAAGTTAGAAAGGATGAAATAGTTTGCATTAACTCCAATTGACCAGTCCACCTACATAGGATTTAGGTTAAAAAAACAAATATTGTTTCATCCTTTAATGAAAAATGTAACAATTTAATTCTTAAAATTTAGTTGGTTACAATTTGGTAACAATTTAGTTATCTTATTTTTATATTTGTAAGATTTTAGTCTTTGAATTTTAAGGAGTAGTCATTTAGTCCATGTACTTTATAATTTGTAACCATCTCATCATTATAAATATTATTTTGATTTAATGGAATTTTTCACTCACTGATGAAGAATCATATTTGTTGATAAACTATAAAGTCTATATAGTTACCTAATAAAAATCTGGTTAAAAATAATATTTTCGTCATTTTTTTAAAATTTGTTCAATTTTAGTCACTATACTTTTAATTGTCCAATTTTAGTCCATGTAATTTCAATAAATCTTAAATTTAATCCCACGTTGATTTTTAAAAACTTTTTTTTTTTTGTTATCTATAGCATTTTTACTATAAAATTTTAAAATATATTTACATAGTGTATTTTCTTGTAGTGACAATTATTATTATTATTTAATCAATTTTGGTAAAATTCACTTTGGGACTAAATTTAAGATTTATTGAAAGTACGATGACTAAAATTGGGCTATTGAAAATATAAAATTAAACGCGTTTCAAAATATGTGGATTAAAATATTATTTTAACATAAAAGTTAACCCTTAATTTTTGGTAAATTGTTATTTTTTATAAAAGTTTAGAGATGAAAAGTGTATATTTTGAGTTTGTATTAGATCACACTTTTATATTCTAAATGGCTTACACGGTTTTTTTATTAAAATTTGGGTTATTAATTTCCAAATGTGTGTGGGTTATTTGGATTTCAGAATCCCAATATTAAAAGCTTTGCAACATTCCCTAAGTTTGCCGACATGTTTAGATTAGTTTGAAAGTAGAATGATTTTTTCTAAAATAAAGATTTTAGGTTATAAGATAAGATTTAAGGGTCTCAAATTAATTGTAGTAACTATTTATTATTATTTTCTAAAATTCATTTTAATAAACCAAAACAGGTTACTTTACAGGGTGGATAATGAAATTGGCAGAATTTGGTTGTGGTGTTACACATGTCAAATCATAAACAGACTAAGAAGACACGTTTATCTTTTCCAAGTTTCCAAAGCACATTTGTTCACCTTTTTCTTGCACAATTATTCATTTAAAATCAAAATTCTCTCTCTCTCTCTCTACTGTGAAATCAGATTATCTCTCTTACTTGTAAATGTAAATGTGTTTTTATGGTCATTAAATTTGGTGTTCAATCACAACTTTATTGCAACCATATTCACAATGATTGCAAAATATCAACCACACAAATTAAACCAAATATCAAGTTGAAATTACAAAAACCAGTACTATAGTATGGTAGTATTTGTATCATCCATCTTTTCATTCTAATTCTAAGAATTATAATAATTATATGAGATTTCAATTTTAACATTTATAAAAGTTTGAGGCGCAATTTTTACAATTAAAAATTTATTATAATTTTACTCCTTTAATTTTAAAGTTATTGTCCATTTGATCTTTGAATTTTAAAAAAAGATTTGATAAATCTTCTTTTACAAATTTTGTATATATGAAAATTTTAAAAATTATAAAAATTAATTGATTTCTCATATATATAAATTTGAATCTAATGAAACTATTATCTTTCAATTTTTAAGAAATTAAATAGTTTAGATTAAATTTGTAATTTTAGATGTTTGGGACCAAATAGATATAGATAAATCTCAAGAGTGAGGAACTAAACTTGTAATTAACCTAAATGGTCACAATTATTATTACTAGAGCATCAATAAAAATGAAATTAAAAAAACTTGTTCAACAAGGGGGAAAAGGTAAAAATATTGTGTTGGGTGGGAGGGCGTTTTCCAGCTTATTATTTATTTATTTATTTTCAACCCTCATTCTTAAATTCTACGTATCTTTTTTAAAGCTTTCTTTAGTTTTCTTTGTTGCATTTTATCTTTTTTTTTTTTTATATATATATTGAACATTTTCAAGCAACGTCATATTGTATATTGATTAATTCCCATAAATTGATTGTTTAAAAAAAATTATAGAAGTCTAACCAGATATTTTATTTAGCTTAAAAGTAAATATATGTTTAAGTAACTTAATATTGGACTCCTTGTCAATTTAGTTCATTCAGTCATTTATCTTCAACATTTTTCAATTGACTCATTCACTTCAAATTGGTTGATGTTAAACTTATCAGTAAATTACTTCATTCATCCCAACCAGCATTTGATGCCGATTTCAATCCTTTTGAATTTGGGCTTTTTGTCTTTTATTGACGTACTTATATTTTATTTTTTCAAGTAAATTCATCAAAATCGATGACCTTATCAATTTAAATCTTTAGCTTTTGTAAGTTTATCAATTTAATATCCTCTATTATATTTTGTTTGGATAAACATCATGAGATCATGCTTATAACTTTCACAAGCAAATCAATCTAAACTCTTAGTTAAGATTTTTTTTTTTTTAAATTTGAAATTGATATTTTCTCAACAATAAGAAATGGGCACAGAATTCAAAATTTGTTGTCTTAGGAGTTAGGATAACAAACACTAATAAAATTTCCGGTTAATATTCAAAATTCCCTCCAACATTTAGCAATAAATAAATAAATGAAAAAAAAAAGGAATAAGAAAAAAAAGGAATAAAATGTTAAAAATAATGGGGTGGAAAATAGGGAATGATGGAGGAAAGAGGGATGCACGTGGAGTGGTGTGGGGTTCTTCCCAGCATCCTTTGCTTTGGATCTGCTGCCCCTCTTCTCTTCCTAATAATTATTCTTTTTTTTTTTTTTCCCTCTCTCTCTCTCTCTCTCTCTCAAATATATATTAAATAGAAAAAACTATAAGATATAAAAATTAGGACAAATGAAAAAAAAATTTATGGTGTAATTCAAATACCATCCTACTTCAAGAGTGATTTTGCCATTATCCTTAAGAATTAAGATTTAAATACTAATTTGATTGTTTTTTTATAAATCATAAACACCTAAACTTAAGGGGACAACCGAAACAAAAGATCATAGCAAACTACACAATGACCAACTCGATTTCCAGCACGTATGGACAAAACAAAAAAAGAGACATTTTCCAAATGCTCCACCAAAATAGGGACCTCATCAACTTCATTCTCGCTTTATCAAATTAATCACCTCCTCGCATTAGATCAACCACAATGGAAGGGAAGGGGAATATTGAGAGAAAATAATTTATTGAGGCCCTCGATAGTAGCTTGGGCTTCCAACATCTTAATAGGCCACTCTTGAGAAAACCAATATATGTATTTTCAAAATATTTATTTTAGTCATATACTTTTAACTTTGATTCATTTTGATTTTTGTATTTTCAAAACATTCATTTTGATCCTTATACTTATAACTTTAATTCATTTTGAACTTCAAACTTTTAAAAGATAACAATTTTGGTTATTTAAATATGAAATTAAAAAAAATGAAAATAAAAATAACCACCTTTTTAAAGTTTTAAGACCAAAATCAATTAAAAAAAATTAAAATGATATGTACTAAAATAAAATATCTCGAAAATATAAGAATCAAAATAATTAAAACCAAAGTATAAATATTAAAATAGTATTTAAACATTAAACTTAAAAAAATAAAAAATAAATAAAAACAAATAAAAGATGAGAGAGAAGGTCAGATTGGGGGAGAGAATGTTGCTTTTTAACGAAGGAGGTTGGTTCCTTCCTTCCAATGTTTCTCTCTCCTCCTTCCTCCTCACCCTTCTCTTTTTCCTCACTCTCTCATCCAATTATATATATATATAAAAAAAAAAAAGAATTATAATTAACCCTCCACACCAAACTAACCAACGATGTGCTTTTTTCTTTGTTTAAGCAATATATCTTAGTTCACCTCACGTGATAATTCAATCGACCTTACGATATTTTGCATCAAGAAAATTCGTAAAACATTAAATCTTAGGTTAGCCGTCACTATAAATTGAATAAATTACCTCTTAATCCTTTGTCAAACTAATGTCTTTCATATCATCACCCCACTTTAATATTTATCATAAAAAAATTTAAAAAAAGAGTAGAAGTGAAACTCAAATCATCATCTAATAAACTTTAAAAAGTGGTAAAAAAGCGTTTATTTTAGATTAGCTTTCAATGTTGTATAACAGATCTCTTATGCATGTATGAGCTTTTAATTTCATGTCTAGAATGTTTATTAACTTTAAAAGTATCTAAAAAATCAAAAATTTATTAAAACACAAAGTTAGGGGTTCAAGAATTTATTAAGTACACATGAAATTAACAAATAGTTAAATACAAGAATGTAAAATTTAGGAATGTATCTATATACTTTTTAAAATTTAAGTATTTGTACGACAAATCTAAAGTTTAAGGAAATGAAGTTGTAAATCTATTGGCTATTCAGGCTCGAAGAGCTTGACACTTTGAAATGTGGCTCGAAGAATGCCCAATGCGAACCTAAGAAAAACAAAAAACGAAGTTGAAGGATCATACATGTATAACTTGTCTTATATTTCATATTAAATTACGAGTTTTAGTGCTTAAATTTTTAATTTTGTGTTTTGATGAGTCTCTGAAAATTTTTTAAGATTTTAAAATTTTATTGATCTATTAAATGTAAATTTGAATTTTATATCTAAATAATAATTTTGTTATAATAAATCAATAAATTTTAAAAAATTTAAAAGCTCATAAACTAAATTTATAATTTTGAAAGATTAAGGACTAGGTATAAATACAAACCTAGGATTTTTTTTTTTTTTTTTTCTTCTTCTTTTGAGCAAGTTCAAGGACCAAATTTATAATTTAAACTATATGCATTTTAAATTTATAATTTAAACTATATGCATTTTAGAAATAATGTTATACATAACCTTAATTTTTTTTTTCTTTTTTATAATTTTATTTAGTTCAACATGTAGGCTTGAAATTTACATGTCTTAGGACTCTTAACCAACTCAACTTATTTGCTATGCTTATTTATAGTTAATTAATATTGAGTTTGATGAGTGATTGTTATGATTATAGTTCAATAATATTTAAGATAATGATTTATTATTATTATTTTAAAGAAAAAACTTCTGCCAACCAATGATTCATCATTAGATGCCTAATTTCAAATATTGATCATATTAATGAAAGTGGGACCAACAGAGAAAAATGGGCAGCAACAAAATGTTTCGTTTGTAAAGGGAAATATTTTCTTATACTATGAATTGTCAACGAAAATGGACCTATATTCAAATTAAAGCTGTTATTCCAAATTCTACAAAATTAAAATAAATAAATAAATAAATAAAATTATAGATTCATGACGTGTGTTTGGTTACCATTTGATGAGTCGTAATTCTTAAAATCTTGTTTTTGTTTTGTAAATTGAAAAAGAATTTAATTGTTAACCTTTTTTTTAAAAAAAAAAAAAAAATGAAAACCATGGTAAAGAAATTGAAAAAAAAACCGCAAATTTTCAAAAACTAAAAATTAAAAAGTATGACCTCATTTGGTGACCATTTTGTTTTTGAAAATTAAGCCTATAGGCACTATTTTCACCTTCAAATTTCTTCCTTTGTTGTCTAGTTTTTACCAATGAATTAAAAAATCAAACCAAAATTTGAAAAACTAAAAAAGTAGCTTCTATGAACTTGCTTAAGAATCTAACCAATGTACATAATAAACATGCAAATCATGGTAAAAAATGTGGAGAAAATAAGCTTAGTTTTCAAAAACCAAAAACTAAAAATTAAATGGTTACCAAATGGGGCCTAAGGTCCTCACGTTTGATATTTGATTTTTGGTTTTTGAATATTAAACTTATAAGTACTTCTACCTATTGAATTCTTTATTTTGTTAATCTACTTTTTAGAAGTGTTTTAAAAAATCAAACCAACTTTGAAAGCCAAAAAAAATGGTTTTAGAAAACTTGAGATTGTTTTTAAACTTTGGGTAAGAATTCAAATATTTAATCAAATATTTAATTTAAAAAAATGAAAACTATAGTAAATATATTATAAGAAAAAAAGTAAAATTAAAAAAAAAAAAACTATAAATCAACTGAAGTGATCTTAACTTTTAAGAATTATTACGTCTTTTAGTTTGATAACAAACTTAATTTTAGTTTTTTTGGTTATGAAAACGATTTAAATTTTTTTACCAATGGTTTTTTAACAAAACACATTTAAATTTTTCGTTTTCAATTTCTGTATGCGAAATAAACCTATATTATAAAGCTACTAATTAACTTTTAGAATAGGATGATACTTTACATTTTATTATAGAAGGAGAAATTTAACTTTTAAATTTATACAAATTGATAAATATTTATTCATTTTTTTAGTACAATAATAGAGTAGAGAAGTTCCAACCACATATTTGATAATTTTTAATACCACTTAGATGCTAATTGAATTATGTTCAGTCTGATTGAAGTATAACTCGAATAACACCAATCTAACCGTATTTCTAATAATTATTAAAGCAATCATAGTTTACATCAAATAAAACCTAAAATAATGGGATAGAGAATAGTTTGGAAATGTGGAGTCAGAGAGTTGAAAAGCACAAATGATTTTAATTAAATAAAGAATTGGGATTTGTGATAATGCCACCCATTTTGTTGTCAACTAATACTCTTGTTTCTACTTTCTCAAATTACCTACTTTACTTTTATTGTATTATAATTCAAATTCAAATGTGTTCAAAATATATATTGACCTTTTCTTATTATATGTTCTAACTCTTTATCTTTTCTAGTGGATGTAGAACATTGTTCACATGCTCAATAAAATTAACAAAATTAATATAGAGATTTGTATTTTCAATTTTTTAAAAATATTAATATCTTAACTAGTTAAATTACATTTAAAGTGGATTTAATGTATAGTATCGAAAGAAATCAGTATTGGTGACTTCACATTTTTATATATTACCTTTAAATTATATTTAATCAATTAAGTTTAATTGAGTCGGACATGTCACCTATAGGATCCGAACTCCACCTAGTCTAGTTGCCCCGATTCAAAACGGTTATATACCTATCATTAATTCAACAATTTTAAGGTAGAAGATCAAATCTCATCTACTTTTAAGTAATCGTTATCTTATATCTATTGAGTCGTGCTCGAATTGACATATCTTTCATAGATTAGTGTAGAAAAGTAATCCAACACTAAAAATAATGATATATATATAGTTAACAATATGAGTATAATTTAGAACTCCTCAACTAAGAGATCTAAGGTGTGAAGTTTTAACACCGCATATTATTCAACTAAAAAAAACTTTTTTTTTTTTTTTTAATCTAAGATTTTTCTTATTGTCATTTATAAAAACAATAATAAGGACATAATTTTAGAAACTCAATAAATTAAAATTCTAAACCTAAAAAATTTTCAAAATTACAATTTGTTGTGATTTTATGATAATTAATAGTTAATACAATTCCATAAGGAAATTAAGAAATAATGAAAATAAGTGAAAGGCGGCGATAATTTGTAATATTAAACAAATTTGAAAAGGGTATATAAGTCTTTCAATTATTTACAAACATTCTAATTTCCAACATACTTTATAATTGAAACCACTACTTACAATAACATTATATATATTTATATATTTGATTAATTTGTGAATATTTAAGGATACATTTGTGTTTTTTTATATTTAATAATATGAAACTTTAATTACAAGGGATAAGGATGTTATTGTTACCTAACCAATGAGGAATTGAGGAAAATCCACAATGAAGAAAAAGGAGAAAAGTCCTAAATTAATTAACCCTAAGTTAATTTTGTCAAATCAATAATTTTATTTGTCTGAAAATCTGTGTCTAAATTGCAATTATAAGATCTAACTTTACAAGTGCAATAATTTTAGCTATAGATTTAGTCAGTGAATTTATTGTATGCGATTTTTTTTTTTTTTTTTTTAAAGTTTAATCTCAATTTTAATCTTTAGATTATAATGCTATTGTTTAATGTTTATTTTAAGTACTATTATATCATCCAGTGATTGAATGACATGTCAAATGGATAAATTTTGGATGAATTGAAATGATTTAAAAATAAGCTGATGAAATAATATTTTTTATGGCACAAGCCATTACTTATTGATTTTTAAAATAATTGTTGCAAAAAAATATGTTTTTTTTTCTTTTAAGTTTTGAGTTGAGTTTTATTTGATTCCTAGATTTAAAATATTATACTCTTACTCATTTAATCTCTAGGTTTTAAAATGCTACATTATTTCACTCTTAATTTTGAGTTTAGTATTCTTTTAGTCCCTAGATTTTTGTATTTTGTACTTGTAACTTGCAATCTTTACTAACACTTTGTCATTTGACGTTAATTTTTAATTAATTAATTTAAAATAATTATGATGGAAAAATTGTTAATTATTATTAGTGATGAAAATTGGTGAAAACTAATTTTATTATAATTAATTTAATTTTCAAAATTAATTAATAGACATCAACATCAAGGATAGAAAATGAGTATTTAGTGAAAAATCAAGTTAAAAGAGTAAATCTTGAAACTCTAAGGCTCAAATTCAAATGAAAACTTAAAACTCAAGAGTAAAGATGTAACATTTTAAAATTTAAAAATGAAACTAAATCCAAAATTTAAGGGCTAGAAAGATGCTTTTTCAATTGCTCTAGCTTCAAAGACTATTATATACTTTAACCTTGTTCGTGTCGATAATAAAGATTCAATTTGCCAGTTTTGGGATATTAAAAATTAAATCATTATGAAGTATGGTGGTAGTTGCAACTACACCATCAAACTTTCAATGTAAAAATTGGGCCCCTAAACTTCTAAAGTGTTAAAATTGAAATTGAGCCCCTGAACTTCTCAAGTGTTAAAATTGGACCATCATGTTTACAGTAATTGTAGAAATTTGGCTCACAAATGATAAAACTTAAACCCTCAAACTTATAAAACTATTACAATTTATACAATTATGTAAATTTAAAAATCTAATTTGACCAATTTTAACACTCATGTAGTTTTAAGAGCCCAATTTTTAAAATTAGAAGCTTAAGGGTATAATTGCAACTACCATTATACTTTAGGAGTAGTTTTTACAATCTGCCCTAAAAATTTTTAGCTATTCTTTTCGGTGTAAATAAACTTAATACAAACAATTTTACTTTGGTCCCAAAATGAAACAACCGTTATGATGAACAAAATGATATTTTAACTTTTTTCTTTTTTTCTCTCCAAATTATGGCCCCTAATGTTTTTGGAGACATTGTCTTGCATCTTCTTTGGTTAAACTTGGTGCCCAACTTTAAATTCCGTATATATATTTCTTTCAAAATTATATAATTTTTAGTTATTAATTTTTAAAAAAATTTACGGACATATTAATCAAAATATTGAAAGTTTAGAATTGCATTAGAGATAAAATGAAAATTTATGGGCATTTTTAGGAGTGGTTTTGGACTAAAATCACTTTTGTTATTTTTAAAATCATTAAAAGTTAACTTTGATGAACTAAAAGTTGCATTTGGAAGTGTAAATTTAAATATTAAATTAATTTTGAGTGATCAAAAGCATTGTTAATGCCAAAATCCAGGTAGAGTAAGATGCATTTGGTCTCCACGGAACAGATAAATTTGTTTGGTAGGGGAAGAAAGACCAGCACATCGACATGGTGCTCACCACACAAGCTCCAATACTTTAAGTCAAAGAGTGAATAAGTGCAACAAGTTGAGACTTTGTAAGGTGCATATGTGTTGGGTTGGGTTGAAAGAGTTTTTTAACCAACCCGAAAATTCAAGTTTGTTAGGTTGACTACCTGAAAAACCTGTGTTCCAACCCAACCCAAACGCGACCCTAAAAAATTTAGGTTAAGTTGAATTGGGTTGTCAAGTTATTATTTTTTCTCTTATTAATTTAAAATACTTAAATTTGTCTTAAATTTGTCTACAATACCTAACTAATAACTAAAATCTAGTGAAATTTAAATGTTAAATACCAAATATCCATGATATCTATTATCATCTTTAAACAAACACAAACATTATAAGAATCCTAAAAGAAAAATAGTATATGTATGTATATGTATGTGTATATATATGTATATATTCTAATATGTATGTAATTCGAGTTGGGTTAGGTCAACCTAAAAAAAATTATTTAAATCGGTGACCCGACCCAACCTGACAAAAGTATAAAAACGTCAACCAAACCCAAGAACAAAACTAACCCAAGGGTAGTCTCAGTTTTTTAGGGTGTGTGGGCATTTGAACACCACAGAGTTTGTGACTGGAGAATGAAATTATCTTTACTAGAGCTATAATGTATTTACAGAAATGGTTGACCTAAGATGGTCCAATAATGTTTCAGAATAGCTTTAGGATAATTCTTCATCTCATCAGGTCGGGGGTGTTCCCTTTGGCCAAGACCAGCCTTGGCTGAGCACCTTTTCTTCGACCAATTTTTGGCCTAGGGTGGTGTTTTGGCTCGGAGCATGCACGAGACATATGCTCCATTAATTATTTTGCCAGGCTTAGTCTCGCCCTTGGTCGAGACCGAATAAGTTGATTAAGGCCCGACCTGAGCTAACTCTTCTCTAGGCCCAACATGGGCTTGGGTGCTTTTATTTTTTATTTTTATTTTTATTTTTTTTGAACATTGTTACCTTTTTGGCTTTGTTGTTTTTGTCCATATTTTATGTTGATTATATCTTTCGATAAAAAATCATTTTATATAAGCATGTTTTGGATCAATTTTAAACAAGACAAAGTGATTTTAACAATTTAACAATCACTCCAAAACATACAATATATTTCCTAAATCAATGAATTTTTTTTTTTGTCAAAAACTTAAATTTGTTCAAGATCTATTTGACACAAAATTGAAAATTTCGAAACCAAATATACACAAAATACATTAAATATCATTGACAATTTTGACAATATTAGATACTTTTGGTCATCTATTAAAACAAAATATTAATGTCTCGTTTGATAATCATTTAAGCCCCGTTTGATAACCATTTGATTTTTAGTTTTTGATTTTTAAAATTTGTGTTTGTTTCACACCGAATTTTAGAATAATTTTTTTCATTCCTAAACAAACATGTGAATTCTTAGTCAAATTTCAAAAACAAAAACAAATTTTGAAAAGCTATTTTTTTTAGTTTTCCAAATTAAATTTGAATTTTTTGAACACTTATAAAAAAAAAGTAGATTACATAACAAATAAACTCTAAGGTACTAGTAGAGTTTATAAACTTAACTTTTTAAAATAAAAAACTAAAAATTTGGTTATCAAATGTGGTCTTACTTTTTTTTTTTTTTATTTTGGATTTTTAAAATTAAGCTTATAAATGCTACTTTCACCTATCAATTTCCTTATTCCAAATTATAAAAAAAAAAAGCCGTTTTAAATTTTTTTTATTTTTAAAATTTAACTAAAAATTCCAAATGTTTAATTAGAAAAACAAAAACTATAATAAAGAGATCGTAAGCATATAAACATAATTTTCAAAAACCAAAAACAAAAAACTAAATAGTTATTAAATTATGTCTTTATTTTCCCATCCAATCAAACCCATGGGCCTTCCAAATAAGTTCAGAAGGCCTTTGGTAGTAAATGGGTTTCAAGCCCAGGTCCAGGCCCAATCCACTTCTTCGTCTTCACTGTTCACTTGTTAGTGTCATGTAGCTGAGCCTTGGCCTTTACCAACCCCGTTTGAATTCAAATCAAACTACGGAGCTCTCTTTATTGGCGCTCGAAATTCTCTCTCAAGAGCCCATCACTGGAAAATCGAAGGGAACGAGCTTCAGTTCAGCGACGGAATCCTACAACAGTCAGATTCTTGCTTCACTTTCTTGCTCTTTTTGCTCTCTTTGCCGATTGAGGGATTGACTGTTTGGTTTCCAGGAAAATGGTGGAATCGAACCTGACTTACGAGGAATGCCGACGCCAGAGGTTGGAGGAGAATAAGAAGAGGATGGAAGAGCTTAATCTGAACAAACTTGCCGATGCTCTGAAATTTTCCAGCCCTAAATCCTCTCCGGTAGGTTTCCGTTGTTTAAAATACTTCATAATCCAATGTCTTCCACCATGATAATGGATTTAAAGCTTGATCTCTCTCTCCGCTTGGGTTATGGAAGACCAAACAGCTAAAGCGTCCTCGTCAGCCACTCGATAAGTCGTCTTTCAGTGTGAGAAGGTCTAGCCGTTTTGCCGATAAGCCCCCTCCGAACTATAAGGAGGTAGGATTTGAACTATTGGTTTTCTTGGAAATGTTCAAGAGGACGGAAAGAAAAATGTTGCAGTGTTTCAACAATGACCATTTGAATGTTATTTACTTTGTTCTCACTGAAATGACTCGTTTCTTTGAGCTTTTACAATTCAGAAATGTGTAGTTTAATTGTTGGCCAGTTTCTAATTGAAGCATTTAGATGAACTATTTTGATGTTAGTGGATTGTCGTTTTTCTTAGCTTAATGTTCATATCATATCGGTATTTGCAGGTGCCCGTTGAACCACTTCCAGGTATAAGAAGGTATGCAAGAAAATTCTGTTTCGAATTACTTTGACTTTAGACTATTTGGTGTTTTTTCACTTAAACAAAGCGACGATAATTGGACTAACAGGACTTATCAAAGGAGAGATTTGCTGAATCGGATTTATGCTTCACATGAAGAAAGGCAATATGCTATTGACAGAGCAAGAGACCTTCAATCTAGCCTGGAATCTAGGTACCCCAGTTTTGTGAAGCCCATGCTTCAATCACATGTCACAGGGGGATTTTGGCTGGTCAGTTTATGATATCATTTTACTGAACATTTTCTGCTTTGATTGGTTATATAAATCTTACAATTGAATAGTATATTTGACGGTTAGTGTATGTACTGATGTTGTCCCTATACATATCTTATAGGGTCTACCAGTTCAATTTTGCAAGACACACCTTCCCCTTGAGGATGAAATGCTAACTCTGGTTGACGAGGATGATAATGAGTTCCAAACGAAATACCTTGCCGATAAAACAGGTCTTAGTGGTGGTTGGAGAGGGTTTTCCATTGATCATCAGTTAGTAGATGGGGATGCTTTGGTGTTTCAGTTATCTAAGCCAACTGAATTCAAGGTGATTACATGAAAAGAAAAAAAAAATCCATTGCCTGATTGAATGATTCTGCATTGGCAAAGCATTTTTTTTATTTGATTCCAGTCTAATGGGTCACACAATTTGTCTGGCACATTTAGTTTGAGGTTTAGGGTACGTGCACACATATATAATAGGATTTGGACTTCCAACCTCAAGGGAAGGAACATATGCCAACTAGAATGAGCTATGCTTGTGTTGGAAAGACACGTTTATATTGTATCTTAGAATTCATATCCAAGAAGTTGAACGACTTGAACAACAGTAGCTTCTTTGAAACATATAGGAGACTGATTTAAAGCTTTTCGTTGCTACGAGCATCACCTAATGTGGTGACTGGGGAGGCAGGACTGGGATCTTCAAGACGGTTCATAAAGATTCTTGAGCATTTCTATGTTTCTAGTTCAACTCACTTTTTCCTTCCACTGGAAAGCATGATGCAATTGACTTAGAACTATTGATACTGGATCGACATAAAACTTCCCCCCTCTCTTAATTTCACTAATCTTGGAAGTTGGAATCTCACAGAAATGACAAAGTTTTTATTCCCAACTTGTAAACATCCCTGCTCAAATGCTGCCTGAAAATATCTTTACTAACGTCCTTTGCCTTGTATTCATAGGTATATATCATCAGAGCATACAATTTAGAAGACAGAGAAGATACCAATGAGGATTCTGATGTCACCCAATTGGAAAAAAGTGGCAAAAGAAATACCAAATCATCAGGGCAATCAAGGGCAAATAATTCTGAGGATAAAGGAGATAACGGTGAGGATTCAGCAGATGTCTCTCAGTTGGAAAAAAGTGGCAAAAAAACTACTAAATCATCAGGGCGTAAAAGCAGGGCAAATAAATCCAAAGATAAAGCAGATAACGGCGCGGATTTGGATGTCCCCGAGCTGGAAAAAAGTGGCAAAAGAATTACTAGATCATCAAGTAAAGGTTTCATTTTTCATATAGGCCTTCCGTTATTACTATTATCACAATAATCTCTCACATGCTTTGAATTGGTAATGGATTTTTGAAAAGAGACTCAAAACAATTACTTTTCATTTCTCATATTCACTTGTGTTTTCTTTTTTTATGCCAGGGAAAAAGTAACTCAAGGTTTTCCTTTGGCACAAGGATTATTATAAGTATCCCTATCCAAGGCTTTGTGAGAAAAAAAAAAAAAAAATTGGGAGCTTTCAGGAATTTTGTCAGTCTTAGCCCTCTCTGGACTGTTGTAATTGTAAGCTGTAACATCAAGATATGTTAATGAAATGACCCCCTTGTTCTGATGATCTGGAGCAACATCTCTCTCTCTCTCTCTTGAGTTGTGGATGGCCAAGAGTTTCTGGAAATCATGCTAAAAGTTTGCAGGTTAGCCAAACAAAAAGGTATTTCTTTTCACCTCTCTTAAGCGTTCATTATAAATGTCTGTTATGGAGAGTAAAATATGGCTTAATCAACCTTTGGCCAGCTATTTGAGTTCAGATATATACCATTGACGTAGACTTAGAGATTAGAGATTTAGATGCTTACACCTAAGATTTAAAGTCCACCTAAATGTTGAGGTCTCAATTTTATTGAATTGCCAATGGATATTTCTAGAAAAATCATGAATAAAAGTTCAATTTTTTTAAAAAGATTAGTAAATAAACATTTTATGGATTTTAAACAAGTTAAGGGAGTGTTTGGAGTGTTGAGTTGAGCTATTAAGTTTGGAGTTAATATGTTAGAGTTAAAAAGTTCTGTGTTTGGGGTGTAAAGTAACATGGAGTTCCTTAATAAATGTGCAAAATAGAGAAAGATGAAATGATTGAATTTTTGGATAAAGCTGTAAACTTCAATTGTAAACACTATTAAAATTGAGCTATTTAACACCAACTTATGAAATTGGCGAGCCAAACACACATTAGCGAGACCTCGATTCGCTTCTCATGTTGATGAATCTATGGAAATGTGAAAATATAAGTAAAAATATCGAGATGTTGATGGAAATTTAATACTATACTTATACCTAGTGGTTGAACACAAGGAGAAAAAGAAAAAAATCTCTCTACATTGATGTCACTAGATAGTAGGGTGCCATATGAGAGATTTGGGGTAAACGTACTAAGTGTTGTGTCATTTAAAGCCATGATTTTAAATCATCAGCATGTAATATGTCTAAGTGTGTATAGCTTAGTTATAATTAATATGCATTTCTTATTTTGAAGTTGGAAGTTTAAATCTCTATATCTCTATTATTACTTCTTCCAAAATATTGAAATTTATTAAGAGTATATAGATATAAGTTTTATTTATTTATTTATTTACAATATATACGTTGTATTTACATAATGATATGTTCTCAATATTTTGGATAAATACCAATATAACATAAAGATATAACAATAATATGAATATGAACATTGGTTTGGAATACCTTCTACTTTAAGCACTTCTTACAAAAAAAATATTAAATAAAAATAAATTTATAAAACCTGCCTTAAATAAATTTTTTCCACTATGTTCAGTAAGTGGTTCTATTGAGTAGAAATACTTTTTTATTACATATTTGGAAGATTTTATATATGAAAAATCTGTCTTTTTTTTTTCCCCCTAAATTAATGATCTTTGTCTTATAGTCCCCATTGTTCCCTAAATTTCTCACTGTATTTTTATTTTTAATGGAAGAAGACTCTTTCCCACTGTCAAAACGCTCTAAAAGTGTGTTAATTATCTATAATGCCTCATTGCAATTTTAGTAATGAAAACTTGAAGTCATTCGTACAACAGTGTTCTCATACGTTAGGGTTTTTAATACTTTGCTCTCTTGCACTCGCATTCAATTAATCTAATATAGTAATGGTCTCACATGCTTTGTGCTCTTACTTCTCGCTTTTTCACTTTCACTACTTCCTCACTCCTACTTGTCTTGTGTTTGTGTCTGCGCTCCTCGTTGAACTTTAATTAATAGTGCATAAGATGTAATATGGACATTTGACATGCTGTTATAACGTGTGAGTGATTCTAAAATAGTTAAAATCACTTTTGTCATTTTCAAAACATTCTAAAAATGCTTTTAATCATTTAAAATCAATTTTAATACTATTGAATTTGATTTTAAGTAATTAAAGGTATATTTTAGATTAATTTTAAATTTGACAAAAATAATTTTAATAATTTTAAAATATTTCTCAACCTCATACGACAGGGTTATCATTCGTTATTTTTATAAACTTGGGATCATAAATTACTGGTGCGCAAAGGTAGTATGGATGGATATTTATTTCTTATTTCTTCTGAAAATATTAAACGTATTTATTTAAAATTGGGCTGCTTTGGAAAATGGTCCGAAGTCTAAGCCCACATCAAGCCCAATGTAAGTTTGTGAAAAATAATTTGTCTAATTTTTCGTCTTCCGCTCTCAAGCTTTCAGTAACTGAGGTTTCTCTGAACCTTTCCTTAGGGTTTAGGCATTTTCCGATCAGAAATGGCGTCTGTCATGGCGGTCCGGCGTGCTCGAACCCCCATTCTTATCTCCTCCTTCTTCAAGGTACGGTCTCCTCTCCCTTCTCGTTTCACCTTCGCTTGTGGAAATCAGACAGATACCCTAATCAAAGCCCTAAGCACCTCGGCAATCCGTAACGATTTCTCAAATTTTCCTCCTCCGCCGCAACAACCTTCTTCGGCTGACCCTCGACATCGTCAAGCCCAGTGGGGCTCGCCGAGCCAGGTTCATCCTCCGAGTGGAACTTTTAATAACCAGTCGTTCTCGGAGTTTCAGAATCGCGATTATGTTCAACAGGGAAGCCCTAGTAATCAATTGAAGTATCGGAGTCAGAATCAGAGCCCTCAACCCAATCCTGGATTTTCCCGGCAGGGTCAGAGCTATACTCAACCCGGTAACCCTAATTCGTGGAATCCTCCAAATCCAAGCTACCCGCAGTATCAAAATCCTTCGCAGGCGAACCCTCAAAATTTCAATTATCAGCAACAAAGAGGCCCTAACCAATGGAACAATCAAAAACAGGGATATCCACAATTTGGAAGGCCTGAACAGCGTAACCCACAAGTACAGGATTCTAATCAGTTGAATAATCAGGCTGGGATTCAAAGGCAAGGTGCTCAAAGTCAAGCACCAAATGCCCTTGTATCTCCTATTGATGAACTGCGGCGCCTTTGTGGAGAGGGGAAGATGAAAGAAGCTGTTGAATTATTGAAAGAAGGTGTTAAAGCTGATGCTGATTGTTTCCATTTGTTGTTTGAACTATGTGGGAAATCCAAGTCATTTGACAATGCCAAAGTAGTTCATGATTACTTTTTACAGTCAACTTGTAGAAGTGATCTGCAATTGAATAATAAAGTGCTTGAGATGTATGGGAGATGTGGAAGCATGAGTGATGCACGGAGAGTGTTCGACTATATGCCTGATAGAAATATTGATTCTTGGCATTTTATGATGAAAGGATATGCTGATAATGGATTGGGTGATGAGGGTCTGGAGTTATTTGAGAATATGAAGCAGCTAGGCTTGCAACCCGATTCACAAACTTTCCTATTTGTTATGTCAGCTTGTGCTAGTGCGAATGCTGTGGAAGAAGGATTTCTGTACTTTGAGTCAATGAAAAATGATTATCATATTACCCCAGACATGGATCATTATTTGGGGCTTTTAGGTATTCTTGGAGAACCAGGACACATTAATGAGGCTTTCGAGTATGTTAAGAAACTGCCAATGGAGCCCACAGTTGAGGTATGGGAGACTTTAAAGAACTATGCTAGAATTCATGGAGATGTTGATCTTGAGGACTATGCAGAGGAGCTAATTGTTGATCTGGACCCAACAAAAGCTGTCTCTAATAAGATATCAACGCCACCTCCCAAAAAACGGTCTGCAATTAGCATGCTTGATGGGAAGAACAGGATTAGTGAATTCAGAAATCCAACTCTCTACAAAGATGATGAAAAATTAAAGGCTTTGAAGGCAATGAAAGAACAAGGGTATGTGCCAGATACTAGATATGTTCTTCATGATATCGATCAAGAGGCCAAAGAGCAGGCATTGCTGTATCATAGTGAACGATTGGCAATTGCATATGGATTGATCAGTACTCCAGCACGAACGCCTCTTAGGATCATTAAGAACCTCAGGATCTGCGGTGATTGTCATAATGCCATCAAAATCATGTCTAGAATTGTCGGGAGAGAGTTAATTGTAAGGGACAACAAACGGTTCCATCATTTTAAGGATGGTAAATGTTCTTGTGGGGATTACTGGTAAACCATTCATTCTACAACACCCCCACAACATGTACCTGATGAGTTTATCTTCTCAATAGCAGCTTGATGTAAAGTGCTAAACCATCGATATCCTTATGCGAACCTGGGATCAAGGTGTACTGATCGGAGATGAGCTAGCCATTTCTTTATAGTGTACGGTCTGCTTATCCTTCATCTTATAATCATTTTTTTTTCTTTTTTTCCTGCTGTTCATTGTTGAATTGAATTGGAAAATGCTAGTTTTCTTCTAAGCTTTTAGCAAAAAGAAAACGTCCCAATGGCATTCCCTGAATCCTTCTTAAAATTTCTCTGGCTCCAAATGTGGTAATTTGTTAAAGATTTTAGGAGGGACATGGTTTGGAGGCTTTGTTAGTAGGAACAGCGGTTGCTTTCATCCATCTCTTCTGTCTAGTAGATATATCCTACAAAGCTTGCATAATTCTCTTTATTAATGTTTTGAAGAGCATGAACAGTTCCTTTGCATTTTATAAAACATTACAAATCACATCATGTTTCTCTTCTTTCATTGTAAAAAAAAAAAAGCATTTTGTTGGTTCACCGAGTTTCTTGTCTTCCAAGGTCCTGAGTGGTAATGTTTTAACTAGTTGAACTATGTTTTAGGTCTCAAAAGATCCCAAGGAAAGTAAGCACTATGTTTTAGGTTGGCCTCAAATGAAAAGTCTATATTGATTCTTAAACTACAGTTTATTTTTCTTTTCTTGGTTCAACAATCGTGAGGGTGGAGATATAGAGTCTTATCTTGGCTGGTTGATTTTTCTTTCTAAACTAAATTGGGACCTTTTGAGAATGGTTAATTTCTTCTATTTTCTAATCATTTTTCATGCTTTCCTTTTTCTTTAGTCAACGTGTCCTTTTAATCTCAAATTATAAAGTTTTAATGTTGTTTTGATTCTTAAAATTTTCGTCAATTGTCTCAAACTTTTTGGTTATTTTAAGAATATCGTTAGTGCTTACTTGTTTTAAAAATGAACGGTGGTCAGATGAGATCTTTTGCTTGGTTGACTTGTTGAATTACATTTTTAGTCACCAAAATTTAAAAAATATGCGTGTTTGCTTAATGAGTTATCAAAATCTACCATTCTTAGTTCTTTGGATATTTAAATTTAAATAGATTTAAAAGGTCTTTAAAGTAATTTATTATTATTATTTTAAAAAAGATTGTATGACATTCTTAACTTGTGATCAAAAGTAACCTTTAAAAAACTTAAATCAGCAATTGGGAAGTAAAAAGTTATATTTTAAAAATTCAGAGATACAATATCTATTTTACAAAAAGTCAGAGGTTAAAAAAGTAAGTTTCTTGGATAATATTAGAGAATCTAATAATAAACTTGGACTAATCTATAAAATTAATAGGATAAATTATCCTCTTAAGAGTTATTCTATTTTGGAAAATTGGATGGAATACGATGCCTATTGACACGTTCCTAAATGAGAATTTAAGATAGATTTGCTTTCAACTCCTGCAATGCAAAAATGAAGAACAAAGTGTTATTTTTAATTTAAAACTAATTTAACTTATCTAACACAACTTTTCACACCCACTAACTTCAATTTAAAATGAACTATCCAAATTGATAAAACAAGTTCTTGCCAGCATATACGAAGCAGATATGGATGAAAATAGTTGTAGCTCTAAATTAACCCAAAGCCTTTACATTACACCCGACTATTTTTACAATCCATGAAACGCCATTAAAGAGCCTTCAAACTTAAAAAGACTAATTCTCTAATACTTTGCGGAGCGAGACATCATGGTCATAAACTCGTTAATGTCCACCATACCGTCGCCGTCGCTATCCACCGCCCTCACCATCCGCCGGCAATCCTCAATGCTACACTTTTCCCCCAATCCCTTCAACACCCTCATCACTTCCTCTGCACTAATCTTCCGATCCCCATTCAAATCGAACGTCTTGAAAGCAAATTCAATCTCTCTCGCTTGAACTCCGCCGCCGCTCCGGTGAACCTCCATAAACTCGTTCAAGTTTATATACCCATCGCCGTCGGAATCCACCGCCTTGAAAATCTTCTGCACCTCTTCCATTGAATTCCCTCTCCCTAGCGCCTTCAGAATTCCCCTGTATTCATGCTTTGAGATTCTCCCGTCTCTGTTCGTATCGAACTTGTTGAAGATCTGCTTTATCTCCTCCGTGCTCGGCTGCAGCGCCCGACGGAGCCCAGAGCTCTGTCGGTCCTTGAAGGAAAACAGCCGGGAAGGTTCTCGGAGGAACTTTTTCTTTGAGACGTTGTATTGCAGGTCAAGGAGATTTGGGTTTATCGGCATTTTGTTTGCTGGGTTGCTGTGTTTTTGTATGGTTAAATGAAATGAAGATTGATGTTCAAATTTTCGACGAACCCAGATGGTCTTTGAGTGGTTTAGTAGTGAAAGCAGGATTGCTCTGTTTTCTGTTAGTGAAACAGAGGAAGACTGGCGTTGAAATTTAAGATGGAGGCAGATGGACTTGAAGGGTTTAAATAGTGAAAAAAATGAGTTTGAATCGTTGAAAACTTGTGGTGGTGTGCGAAGGACAGCCACAAGGAAGAAGAGAATATGTAAAAACAAAAAGAAAGAGACCTAAAAAACAGAGGTTGAATAAAGAAAAGAATATGATTCTTCACAAAGTTTCTACTTTTCTTTGCCGTTGTTCATCCTCTACTTGGTTTCTATTTTCTATGCCCCATTTTACTCACATTTGAGTTCCATTTTTTTTTAATTTTTTTTTTTTAAGAAAAACATCTTCTCACTTATTATTGAGATAACTTTTACAGTATAATTGAGGTTTAAAATGTTGATGTCCACAAAAATATCAAGACCTTACTTTTACAGAAATTTTGATAGTTAATAAAATATCGATTTTGACAGATATTTCTAGAAAATTTAAAAAATAAATTTAAATTAGTAAATAAATTTTTAAAAGTATTATTTATATTAAGTTCACATTAGTGATATTTTGCTACTTGTTTTTTTATATTTTGTGCATTTTTCTACAATACAATAAAAATATCGTGTCACCCATCCTGTCGATATTAAACCCATGAAAACTTGGAAATATTAACATGTCAACGAAAATTTGATGCCATGAGTACAACATACTCGTATGTAGCTAGGCTCACTTTGACATGTAACGAAAGATCTAGGTGTTTATATTTTGTGAAAAAAATAATTCAAGAAAGTTGATACAATAGGTTGTCTTTTAATAGTAAAAAAATATTTAGATGTTAGACTGCACCTAATCATTACCTTTGATAATAAGTAGATATAGATTTAAAAATAAACATATGGCTTAACATTATTTTTAACATTCTTTTATGTTTGATCAACCATTTAGAGTGTGACTAGTACACTTTAATATCGAAAGAGTTAGATTGCTCAAACATCGTAGTCCACCCTTCACAACCTTTTTTTACTTGGTTTGTTACTTTTTTTTTTTTTTTTTTTT
>QLSR01000454.1:1950925-1982563 GCA_031780015.1 Citrullus colocynthis | reverse complement strand
TTTTTTTTTTTTTTTTTTTTTTTTTTTTTTTTTAATTGTATACAAATTTGAATTACTTTTACTATTTTTCTTACGTACATTTTTTAAAAAAGGATTTTTCTCTTGTGTATTTACTATAGATTCATGGTTTGTGGAAGAATTTGGATGTGTATGTGGAAGAATTTAGATTCATAATTTTATTTTATTTTATTTTATTTTTTAAAACAAGCATAACCCATAAATCAAATAGCTTGAAGTATTAATTTAAATAAATTGTAAAATTATTTACTTATAGAATTTGGATGTGTATGTGAGCATTTTTTATGTCCAATTATTATTATTATTATTATTGTTGCTAGGTTGAACGTTCATGTCTTTTTGCAAGGTTTGGACATTCATATCTGTTAGATTTTGATTTGTGGTTGGATTTGGATAGTTTTAGGTTGGACTTTAATGTTTTTAAATCTTAAAAAAAAAAATAAATAAATAACTACTTTATGGTTGCTCGATATACTTTATTTTAAAGAAAAGTCGTATTAATTTAATTATGTTTTAGACTAATATCAATTTAATTATTTATTGAAGTTTCAAGTTTAATTCAAGGAAAAGAACAATACTTTGTGTATCACAATTTAACCCCACACAAAAAGAAATTCAAAAAGAAAAATACTTAGTGCATAATTCACAATACCTATCTTCTATCAAATTGTCTAGTAATAATTTGTTATGTGATAATTAATTTCTTCTTACTTCTTTTTTGAAATATTTTAATTTTTTTTCGTGTGTGTGACGAGAGTGAGATTCTCCAAGTATTAGATATTTTTGTACAAATGATCCACATTCTCAGCCTCGATTAATGATCAACCCTCGAAAAGCTTTGGTGTGCTTTCACCATGAATATTGTAGTTAAGTGGAGAAAATTGAAGATCAGGGCATTGCATTTGGGCTATGACCATCCCAAAAGCGATATTATATAAAAAGCATTAGTGCGCTTTGGTATAAGTAGAATGTAAAGATCTCATTTGGTTTTAGGGGTGGGTGATTAATCATTTAGGGGGCTGAAAATGGGGCATTCCATACGAAAAACTCCAAGAATAATTACTCATTCAAAAATATTTTGGAAAAGAAGTAAGAAAAGTTTGTCATATGGGATGCACAAAGAGGAGTATAACCTAAATTTCACCGAAGTATATTTTTCAATATAAATAATATTTTAATATTAAATTTGACTCATGATGTGGTTTGCATGAAAATGAGTAGTAATCTCTTAATTTGACAATCTCCAATAATGCTGCCACACTTGCAAATCACGTTCGAATAAAATTAGGTTTGAAAACCATCCACCTTAGGCTCATGATGTCATTTGTGCATAGATACGGCCTTCTTCTTCGTACCTATTTTGTTGAATCGTTTGTATTCAAATAAATTATGGGACAACTTAATATGTTTATTTGGTCCTTCAAGTTTTAAAATAATCATTTTAGTCTTTGATGTTTGGAAAAATAATTTTACACATGGTCTTTGGATCATTTAAGTGTTAAATTATCTTTATGTTAGTCAATTGACGGTCTAGAAACCAATTAAAATTATTTTCTAAATCTTAGTGATCAAAGTATTTATTTTGAAACTTCATATTAATTAACCGCACACACGTATGTGTGTATATATATATATATATAAAATTGGGGTCCCTAAATGATGTAAGGAATATATCACAAAATTTTAAGCTAGTAAAAGCTTGGCACAAACTAAGAACAAGGAAGTTTACAAAAGCAAGTTGGTAAGGAATATGTAAAAGTGAGTGTGTTTCTAGTGATCTTAAAAGGAAGCTTTGGGAATAAAGTCTACTTTTTGAAGAATGTTTGAATAAAACATTCTTGTGGTTATCCTCTTTCATAAGCACTAATAAAAAGGTTTCTTTATTCTTTTTTCCTTTTTTTTAAGTGAATTTACCTCTAAAATATTTAGAGTGGTATCACTTGAAACTCTAAATTAATTTAATAAGTGTATTAATAAAATCCTAAATTTGTACTCTAAGTGAATTAAATTATAACTCTTTTGTTAAGTTTCAATTTTAAAACTCATGTAAAAGTAGCAAAATCTATCCGTAATAGATTCTATCACTAATAGATTCCATTCTATCGCTAATAGGCTACTATTAACAATATGGTCTATTACTAATAGATTTTGAGAGTTAGATCTAAATTTTAGTAGATCTGTAAATTTTTTTTTTGCATCGATCATTTTAAAATTTAGGGACAAAACTTGATTTTCTCATTTTTAAAGTTAAAATACAATTTTAGACCTTCCAATACTTTCAATAAATCTTAGAATCAGTCAGTATTGTAAATTTGAAGTTAATTTTCATTGAAATAGGTTAAATAATAAAAATAATTTTCATGTAAGAAAAAAGACACCATGTGATATACTTCAAAAATTTATTGAGAAAAGGCTCTAGAGACTTTTTTTTTAGAAGTTAACCATAATTTAATAATATAGATTAAATTTAATATTTATTAAAAGTAGATGGACTAAATTTAAATATTTTGAGAGTAGTTTAGAATGAAATAGATCCAAGTCTTAGGGACTAAAACAATATTAACATTTTTGTTTTCCTTTTCCTATTTGGGGTTTTGTTGGATCAATGAATTTAAACATGAAAAATAAGACCATATTTGTGGCCGTTCCCTACAATTTTCCAAAAATAAGAGCCTACTTGCTATAACTTAGATGCTTCAATTATTTGTATATTTAAAGTTAGCAAGTGTATTGTCTCAAAATGATATTGAATGTGTTCTTTTCTTGCTAACAAGAATAATTGTAAATTTCTTTTATAACAAATCTCGTATGAAAATTTGAACCGTCGAGAGCAAGTTAGCAAGTTATGCTCACCTTGACAATAATATAATAGATTATATCTTTGTCATGTGCGTGAAATTTATAAAATTAATTATCTTAACACGACTTTAGGCTTTGGGTGGGTGCAATTATATTGATTTTTATTCATGGCTCGAGTACATCTATATAAAACCTTAATGTGTCATTTTATTAGATAAAATTTTAGGTGTATGATCACTAATGAATAGTTAATTTGACTAATAACAAATGACGCGACAGATATATTTAAGATGGAATCAGATTTAAGAAGTGTGATTGAATTGGACAAGTAGAACGAATCAATACTTGATAAGATAGGTGAATATGTAATTAGTCGTCATAACTCTGTTAACCATTACAAAAATAAATAAATAAAGGTGAAAAATTAGTAAAAGAATAGTGAAGAAGGCAAGTCAACTCCCCGTTTGATGGAAGGGCTCACCCCGAAACGAAATTGAAAGATCGCGCACCGTGTTTCGTGCTCGGCCTTGCTCGACGACTCTGTACCCCTACTTCATTGCAAGCAAGAGCGCGGGTAGTCGAGCGTTGCCCGGACTCAACCATAACGAAGTATATGTCTTCTCATGTTTTGGTTTTGGAGGTTGAAATTAGAGTAAAAGTTTAATTAGGCTACTGATAGCCTTAAATGTGAATATGCAATATTTTTAACCGTTTTGAGTATTTGGTAAGATTGATGGTGAATAGAGTTGTTAAAATCAATTTTTTAATCCTATGCTAATTCTCACCCAACTAAAATCTGTTTTTACTAACTTTTAAAAATAGATTCTTATAAAATTAGTATATACTACAAACTTTTGTAAACAAATCTGTTGATGCCCTCTACTTTTGTCATGTTCCTCGTGAGGAGAACAAAGTTATTCATGCCTTTGCAGCTTTGAGATTCTCTCGGGCTCTCAATGTCATTATTTGATTAGGAAATTTTATTTTATTTTTATTTATTTATTTATTTTTTTTTAGGGACCATTCATCATCAAAAGAAGAAAAAGAAAATTTCTAAACAGCCCTTAAAAAAGAAACTTAATTGGGTTTTGCTTTGTTGGGTTGAGTGAAAAATTTCTAAGTTTTATTCCTTGTAAACTCCAAGCATCTGTCAGAAAGCCAAACAAAGCATAAGGATGTGAAACATTATGCATCTTATGCCTTTCTATAAACTTTTCTTCTTAATAGAAGTTAGGCAATAGTTACCAATCAATCAATCAATCAATCAATCAGATGATAATGTGAAGATAATATGATTCTCATGCTACAGTAAATTCTGCAACAATTATTGCAGAAATTCTGATAAATTACAAAGCCCCTTTTTCTTTTAAGTTACACTCTAAGCTTTATAGATTCTCTTCCATCCTTTGAGATAGCCATATAGATTTCTGATTCTACAACCTAAAAATCAACAAATGGAAAGAGAACAAAAAAATGAACAACATTAGTTAACAAGTGTATAGAATAGAGAGAGGCTGATAGAGTAGAGAAGCATTTGCAGAGCCAAACTTGAAGAACTCAGATCCATTTTCTTACTCGACGTGTATGCCTCGCTTCTGCAGTTCTTCGAGAGCTTTCGACTTCAGATCATTATTTTGGAGAAATCTGTAAGAAACAAAAGCAATCAATTGAAACCATTGGATCATCTCACAAAACTCTATGGAGGGAGAGGGAACAATTGTTTTTCCTCCTCTAACGATTCAGTTATAAACATCGCTTCCTAGCCGTTGGAAACTAGAATGTGCGCAAACTTATGATGATCCTAAGCTATTTATTATGATGACAACAATGTTTGAGCATCAAGGTGAAGGCTAAAAGCGAGTCCGAAGTGGGATAGAATAGTTTTAAACTTAGTGAGGGCAATTCAGATCATGTACGTGTAATACTCAGAAATATTGTAACTAGCATGATACCGCCAAGTTCTTTTATCTACTCGGTTAATCTACTTATGTTGTTATATTGTATGAACAAAAAGACGGAATAATTCGAGGTGTATAATCGTGGCCGAAACTCACATTTCACGAATATGCGGAAGCTTCGAGAGTGAATGAGGAATTGGCCCTTCAAATTGGTTTCTTTCCAGATGCCTTTAATCAGAAAAACAGAGAGAGTTATAAAACAGGCAAGAGAGTTCCAGATAAGTAAACGAGGGGTATCGAGTGCAAAACGTACAGTGTTTGTAACTCCTTCAATGAACCCATTTCTGGAATAGAGCCTGAGAGTTTGTTGCTACCAAGCCAACTGCAAATGCCAAAAGCCAATCAAGAAATAGCTTTTTAGGTATGATGACTCAAATAGCTAAGCTAAGTTTGACAATGGAAAAAACTTTTTACTTACAGATGAGAGAGGGCAGTTAAATTGTTTATGCTTGAAGGAAGTGTGCCAGATAAGCCAAAGTTTGTTAAGTTCCTTCACAAATATTAAAGGTAAGGAGAAAAAGATCAGTCATTCTCAGTTCAATCGAAATATACATAAAATGAAGTCACTGTAAAAGAAAGCAGAAATTTCTCTGCTGGCTTCTTGAATTGAGAATACTTACAAACTGACAACTCGAGCAAGTTTTCCATCGGAACAAGAAACTCCGGTCCACGAATTCTCCTTAGGCAAGCAAGGATCACCATTCCAATCATGGGGCGGGTTGTTGAAGCTTCGTGCCAAGTCCTCCATTGCCATCACTGCCAAATTATTCAAAGTAACAACAGGAGCTTTGTCAAATGACGAAGAATAAGAACATGGCTTCTTTTCCACTTTCTTAGTCTCAACTCAAGTGAACGGTTGATATTTTAAGAAAATAAAAGAAACCGAATACATTATCCTGAGGAGGAGGATATGTTTATGGGGCAGAGAAGTACCATCTCTAGTTAATGTCCTTCCACCGAGACGAAAAACTTGAAGGATCTCAGCAGCATTAATCACAGGCCCAACAGGCATGTCATCTGCAGGAGTTAGTTCTACGTGGGTCTTTCCAGATAAAGGCCATTTCGCACTGTAAACAGATACGCCATTAGCACTGACATTGAGGTTTGTAAAGAAATTCTTGCCATTTATAGCAACACTAAAGACCCTCCAGCTATATGGACTTGGAGATCGATTGTCCTGAAAGTATAGCGAGATGTAGTAGTAGGCTGCTGGAAGTGGGAATGGAGGCCAGCTAACGTTGAGCGACTTCCCGCGGCTGGTCGTCATGGCAGTGTTAAAAGCCTTTGTTGGTGGGAGATTCCAAAAGGTTGAAGGAGTAACGTTGGCATGGGATGTTACCAATGGATTCTCATCAACAAACGGGTGCCATTGCCGGTTGAATACATCATCTGGAAAGCTAACTCCACATTGAATACCAAAAGCTGATCAAAGTTTAGAGACAGATTCTTCCTTGAAATTACAAGTTTGTAGTTGAAGTTAAATTCCCCTTTTCAAATTCATTCATCAAAACTACACATAAACAGGCCTCCACAGCCCAACATAAAAAGAAAAGAAACAAACAACTTTGAGCATATAAAACAACAAAAGTTCAAATCTTATTTTATTCCCTAAACCATGAAAAATTTCAAATGTTCTATTTTAATCTCCAAAACCCATTTGGTAACCATTTGGTTTTTGGTCTTTGGTTTTTGAAAGTTAAGTCTCCTTCCCCTCAATTTCTTACCATGATTTTTCTTCTTTCTTACGTAAAAGACTTGAATTCTTAGCAAAATTCCATAAACAAAAACATGTTTTATAAAAATGACTTTTCTTAAGGTGGAAGGGGTGCTTATATACTCAATTTTTAAAAACTGAAAAATAAAAACCAAATGGTTAACACTTAGAGCCTAACCTTTGCATAAAACATTACTTTGGTCCTTACAACCTTTCTATTAATTATTTAACAAGACCTCAAATTCATATGGAAAACCTGTCACGTAACCGACCACATGTGACTTCAAACATTTTATTATATTATAAATGAACAAAAGAAGCATCAACATCAAGTTTCTACTAAATAATTTATTCAAAAAAACCAAAGACAACAACTAAGATGGTCTTCTATATGTAAAAACTTAACAACAAAGACAGAATGTAAAGACTATTTACCAACATTTTGGATTCATATGATTTCTATCCAAACAACACCCATTTCAAATCATACCAATTCCAATCTGGGTCTTCAACACAAGAACAAAATCAATCAAAAAGACAAAAAATTTCTCACAAACAAAGAAGTTTACCTACCCAATAACATCAACGTCATGTCCAAAGCTGCTTCTAGCAACCAGACTCAGAGCATGGTTCTTGAAATCCGTAGTGTTATAAACAGAGTCCTCCAAAAACTCCAACTCCAGAGCCGAAATAAAAGGGCTAGAACTCGAATCCGTATGTTGGTTCCTCGCTAAACAAACGCTCATCATTTTCCCCATGGCCACCACCACAACCTCGTAATACGACGACATCCCATTGGCGTAATCCTCCGTCGTGTTCACGATGCTCCATTTCGTCCCTTCCACAATCTGATCGAAAATCGGCGGCTCCTTCCCACCGTCGTATCCACCGTAATAATACGTCGTCCTCACAATGTATTTAGCTCCCTTAACCACCGGAATCGCATAGCAGTATTTCCGAGCCGATTTATCGGGAAAATAGCGCAATGTGGAGAGAATCGGCACCAGATTTGGATCGTGAAGCTTCGTAATGTTTCCAACAGAGATGAAACCCTCGTCGGTAATGTATTGAAGGCTGCCGACGGTTACCTTGGCGTCCGATTCGGAGGCACCGCAATTGAGAAGATACCCTGCAAAGAATTGGGGGAAAAAGGAGATGGGGTTAAGGAATTAGACGATGAAATGGGGAATGTGAAAATTGGTGAAATGGGTACCTCGAGGACTGGGTGAAGAAGCGATGGAGAAGCGTAGGAGGAAGAAAAGGAAGAAGAAGAAGAAGAAGATGGAATTGAGAAGGGTCATACTGTTTTTTTTGGATTTTTTCATGGAATCTTTTTGTGGTGGAGAGGGGGAATTTTACTCCACCACTTTTTTTCCTTTTTCTGCTGTTGTTGCAGGTTTTTGTTGAGGAGAAAGGAAACAGAAAATGGCGATTTTGGCTGAAGCTTAAAGAACAACCGACACGTTCGTGGGTGTAGGTTGAAGATGAAATAGTATTGAATAACAGTGACATTTATGTTCTCATATCATCAAAAGCGCCTGTAGCTCAGTGGATAGAGCGTCTGTTTCCTAAGCAGAAAGTCGTAGGTTCGACCCCTACCTGGCGCGTTTTCTTTTTTGTTTCCTTAAAATATCATTTTAGTCATCGTTTTATTCAATTTCAATGGTCTAATGTTACTGCTTACACTTTCAATAAATCTTAAATTTAGTTAATTTTTATCGAAATTTATTAAATAATTTTCATGCAAAGAAATATAGTATGTGAATATGTTTTCAAAATTTATAGTAAAAATGCTAATAAATAACAATTTTTTTAAAAAAAAAATCAACAATAAACTAGCATTGAGGACTAAATTAAAATTTATTAAAAGTACGGGAGTAGAGTTAGACAATTGAAAGTATATAGATTAAAATTGAATGAACTTCAAAGTACATGAACCAAAATGTATTTTTATGTAGTTTTAAAAATATGATTAATTTAACCAACTAATTATGTTAGAATGTTAATGAAGAATGCTTAGGCGTGCATCCTAAGGTACCCCATCTTTATGTATCCTAATCTCATCACACATAAAAAATATTTCAAAAAGTAAATAAGAAGAATTTGTCATGTGACAAATAATGATTGAACAATTTAGTGGGACGTATAAAGATAAGCACAACCTAGAATGTATATCTAATTTTTTTCCCAGCTAGAATGTCTTTTTCTATGTCTATATACTTCTAAAAAGTGATTTTTTTTTTATTATTATTATTTTTTTAATTTTAAAATTATAACCCAAATTACAATTTCAAAGTAAAAAGAGCAATGTCGTGGGGAAATTAAAGGAGTACTATAAACAATTCATATACAAATAGTCAAGTCCCAACACCCATAGAGGGCAACTAGTAGGTACTTTAGTCTTGTTAAACACCAAAAACTTTGCTATTCAACATCAAATAGTGCGTGGTACGTATAATGCTACACTAGTACAATATCTTATGCATGTCTACTTATCTAGAAAACAATCACATGAGAACGTACCTAATAAAATTCACGCATCAACAACTAACACGAGCCAACTTTTGAAGTACAAAGACAAGTCATAGAACTTAAACTTTATTATTATTATTATTATTTTGCCTAAATCCTAATTTTAATTTAAGACAAAATATCAATTTATACCTTTAAATTTTTGGGTGTTTGTATCAAATTACAACTATAAAGTAATAATTATATCAATTTAATTAGATCTTAAATTTTTGTAAGTATATCAATTTACACTCTCCATTACGTTTTGGTAATGAGACTTATAATTATATCAATTAAACCCTAAACTTTGATAAATATATAAATTTATACTAATGGTTAAGTTTAATTACTGTGAGAATGGTGGTTAATGTATCCATAAATAATATTGTTTTCTTTAAGATAATTCTATAAATCTAAATCCAACAAATGAATTCGTATTGTTTTTTTAAAGATAATCTTATTTCTCTATATAATGTTCAAGATGCATGAAACAATTGTCTCCTATAATAGAAAGAATTACAAACTTCTGAAGGCATCATTTTAATTACATGATACTAATCAACAAACATTCAAGTATTTTTTGTATTGTATAGAAAAAGCGAAAGAATTTGGAGGAACAGTTCTTTGTGTGTTTTGTGTATAAAATTGATCTGAGGCCAATATAAGACGAATTGAGCCAAGTTTGGCCTTTGGGCCAACCCACCCCATAACTCATCCTTGGCCTCAATTGGAGCAGAGGCTGAAGAGCCCAATCAACATGTAGGACGTGTCCAACATACCCAAGCCCTCAATCCAAAAAATTACAGATTATCCGATCAAATGATTAGATAACTTCGGATTTCTAAAGTAGATAGAAGAAGACCTAGGTTAATTCCTTCTATAAATACATCATTATAACTCATATAGAGGTAACTTGAATCTTACTTTTAAATTTCTTAACTTTTACATTTTTTCACTCTTCCACTTAAACATGAGAGTGTCCTATAGCAAGCACCACACATGTATGTTGATTTTCTCTCTTCCAAGACACATTCTTCTCATTTTCAAACAAATTTATGTTAATATCGGGTGAAAATTTTTTTTATGTGAATTTTCTCTTGTCCAAATGTTGGTGTTAGTTTTTCTAATCCGATAAATGATCCATAAAATTCTACAAGCTGACAGAAATCCGCACGAGTAATAATTTTTACCAATATTTTTTCAAAAAGAATAATAATAACTTTTACCTAAATTCTTTTTGTTGATTCCTTTGTCGTCTCACTTAGTCAACCCTATGACCCACCTATTTGTCTCACATGGATGAGGAAATGACTCACCTAACCCTCTTCCTTAATTTACCTATACTAAGACGTGGCTTCTCCTCCATGTTGATAGAGTCTATCTATATATTATTTAGCTTTAACTCCAAGTTTCATCATTAAACTCATAGTCTTAAGTTATTTTTTATTTGATTTTTATAAAGTTTAAAATTCATCTCATTGTTATGTTCCAAACTTTCAATTTTATAATCAATAAGTTTTAAAAATTTATAAAAGTGTCAATAAATTTTTAAACTTTCGATATGTTATCAATCAATCTTTGAATTTTTGAATTTGGGTCTAATAGATCTTTGACAGATTCAACGTTTTTTATATTCGTGAACCTACAAAAATAAAATAAAAAATTTAAAAGTTTAAAATCACATTAGATATGTAGGTTGCACTTAATCCCACATACCGCCCTATTTTCATACATAATAAGAAAAAAAATCAACTCTTTTAAAACAAAAAATTACCATGTTGCACAATATAGATGAGTGTTGCCCAAATTATATCCAAGTTTTTTTCTTAGACATATAAATCACATTTATATCAAATGAAGATTAATTCATTTTTAAAAATCTTAAACATGTTAGAAATCAATTAAACATAAATTTAAAAATTTAAATACCTATTTGACATCTTAAAATATATTGACCTATTAAATACAAAATTGAAAGATTTGTAAGAAACTTTTGCTGTAACTAAATATTTAATCATAATAATCTCTAATGATGTAAATATTATTTACATGAAAAGAAATTAAAAACACATAAACTTTTGGAGGAGAAAAAGACAATGAAGTTGAAAATAAGTTGAACAAGAGGTGAGAGTTGTTGGAGTGAGCATGAATCAACAGTAACAAAAAACACGTGTGTGTGTGTCAGATATCCTTTGAAAAAGGTGGATAAGCAAACGAAAAAATGATAATTGAAGTAACTTATCAAAAGACAAAAACGGAAGATTAAACGGTTTGTGCCGTTAAAGTGGAGCGCGTAACTACAAAAACTGTTCAACGTCACCGAGTACAAGAAACCTCCAAGAAAACCCTCTTTCACTTCATTTATTTGACCAACCAATCATTATCAGTTCTTTTTTTAAAAAAAACTTTCTTTATTTAGTTTAATTAAATCACGGTCTAATTAATTAAGTATGAGAAACCGTGTTTAATTCTCATTTAATTGACTTAACAAACTTCAATTAACCACGTGATGTTTCTACTTAGACAGGTGGCGTAACGTGATTGCAGGGTTTTGGATATCTAGTATTATAATATTACTTTCAGAATCAGCTCGTGGGGTTTGAAAAAGAATGGATGATTTTATTTCATTCTGAATTTGACTATTATTTTACAATTTCTAAATTCAAATAATTTCACCGTAATAGAAAAAAAAGAAGTATATTCTTTCCCTAGTTGTAAAAACAAATTAGTTGAAAAAATTGTTTTTGTTCTCAAATTTGAATTTGATTTTACCAGCCTCTTGATTGACCAGCAAAATCCATGAGCAATCTCTGAATGTCGTCATCGTCGTTGAAAGTCTCCGGCAATACGATGTCGTTTTGGGTGTCCATTTTCATGGACGTGGCAGCCGGGACTGTGGAAGTGGAAGCGGAAGCAGAGGTGGTTGTGGAAGCCGGCGGCGGAGAAGAATGGAATGTGGTTAAGGAATTATCAGGGAAGGGGAAATTGAGCTTCGCACGTGGGCCGCGGAATCTAATAGCAGCTTCGTCGTAAGCTCGTGCGGCATCTTCAGCGGTATTGAATGTGCCAAGCCAGACACGTGCCGCACGTTTCGGGTCGCGGATTTCGGCGGCCCATTTTCCCCAAGGGCGCTGGCGGACGCCTCTGTAATTCTTCTTCAAACGCTTGACACGGCGGTCGGAATTCTTAGTGGCGGCGGCGGTGGTGGTGGAGGGGGGGGAGAAGAGCTGGCAGCCCAAGCAGGCGTTCATTTTACAGAAGTTACACGTGTCTAAATCTGAAGAGGAGGAGGAGAAGGGTGGAGCTGTGGGAGGGAAGAGGAGGCGGTGGAAATGGTCGTGGTGGAATTGGAGGCCGGAAGAGGAGGCACCGGAGACGACTTGGGTGAGGGCGTCGACGATGACGGAGACTTCTTGTTCCTCGGTGATGCGGCGGAAGGCGGCGGCGGGATGGTCGGAGGCCATGAGCATGGCAGTAGAGAAGAGAGAGTGAGAGTATTTCTTTTTCTTTTTTTTTTTTTTTTGTTTGGTTTTAAATGGGAATTTAATTTTAAAATGAAAATTGAAGAGAAATGAGAACTAATGGATTGGGAAGAGTGAGAAAGAAGGGGGGTGTATAAAAGAGGGAAGGGGGATGACGTGGCAGACAGCTGGAACACCGTTAAGACACGGAGATTAGAATGAGGAATGCGTTAAACATGATGGACGTGAGATATGTGATGACGAGAGCATGATTTTGTCGTGTTCTCAAAAAAAAAACAGCTGGCCAAAATTGGATTCAACCATCGAGTAAACTTGGAAATTTGGTATTAAAGCTTATGAGACAAAAGTATTTTTTTTTTTTTCAAAACTTTTTTTCTAACACTTTTTTACCATTTTAAATTTTGAGCAAAATATCATTTCAATATTTTTTAAAAAATAATTAAAAAAATATAAATGATGTGTTTTTTTAACAAATATAACAATGGTATTTTTTTTTAGTTTAGCCATTTTATTTGAATAAAAATCTAAAAGAAAATTAATGATAAATTTCCGTAAATTTCAAATTTAGTTCATGTAGGTTAAATTATAAATAAATTGGATAATTACTAGTGATATGTTTATGGTATAATAGCAATGAAAATAAGAATGACGTGGTACACAAAAGGAAAAAATGTATTCATAAAAATGAAAATATTTATTATTGGACAAAAGAAAAGCCAAATATATTAAATAGAATTGAACATGGATATAATGATAGAATTCATAAAAGTTGTTAGGATGTTAGATGTAAAGGAAAAAATGGCATTGGGTAAAAAAAAAAAAAAAAAACTTATAGAGAATACAAAAATTTTCTGTAAGTTTTTTTAATCATAATTTTAATTAAAAAATACCTTACTGGAATCCCGTAAGAATTCCTTACGAGAATTCGTAAGAATCTCAAAGATGGTGGAGATTTTTTTTTAAAAAATAATAAATAAATAAATAAAACACTATGAAATTAAAAAAAAAAAAAAAAACCTTATGGGAAATCCCGTCAGAATCCTTACTAGAATTTTTAAAATTTTTCAAAGAATCCTTAAAATGGTGGAGAGCTTTTATTTATTTATTTTATTTAATTGTTATCATATCCGTATATATTTTAGTAGAAATTAGTTTTATTTTTTTTTACCCAATTTCATTTTTTTTAAAACTTACACCAGTTCTACTTTTTTAATTTAAATTTAAGTTAACTAATCCTAGGTTATGTATCTTTTAGTTTTTTTTCTTAACATAGAGAAAATTCATTTTTTAATTCTTACAAATAATTTTAGGTAGGAAGTTTTTCTACCGGAAGCTTTTCAATTAAGGAAAATTTCAATAAAACTTTCTTCTTAATTTTTTTAAATTAAAAATAAAATTTATTAATTAAAATTTTTAAATTAAAAATAAAATTTATTAATTAAAATTTTACAAAAACATAGAGACAAACAAATTAATCTCAATAATTCCTACTGAAAATTACTATTCTTGCATAGAAGAATGATTTCATGTTTAGTTTTATTAATCTCAATAATTACTTTTTTTTTTAAATCTTTTGAAAAATTTTCATCGAAAATTTTATTTTTATAAAATCTTTATTTAAATGGTTAATTCGTGACTACAAGAATCCACATTTGGAGCGAAACTTCTTACATAGAAAAAAATTCATATTCAAACTATCTATCTTATGTCAATCCATGTTGAGGGTAAAGAACATGATATATGCTCAAGTTGGTATTTGCAAAATTTTGTTTGTAGTAAGCTTTTTCATATTTCTTAAAAACTTATTTAATTCTACGTTGAATTCAAAATATATATATATATATATATATATATATATATATATATTTTGGTTAGTTTTCAAATTTTAGTTTGATTTTTAAATAGTATTAAAAAGTAGGTAATAAATTAAAAAAAAATTATAGATAAATCATAGTGCTTATATGTTTAATGTTCAAAAGCAAAAAACTTGGAAATAAAATTTGTCCAACCAAGTTTTAAAAGAAAATTTTTGTTATATCGTTCTTTGTATCTTTCATTTCATAATTGTTCGTCTACAAAGCCATGCCATTTTATAACTTTATCTAAAGTTTTTTCCTTTAAAAAAATAAAGAGAAACAGAAACTCTTTTGAGATATTGTGTACTTATGACTTGTTTGAATTGACTTTTTAAGTGTTTAGATAAGTGTTTTTAAGCACTTAAACTCAAAAACTTATTTCCGCATCACAAGTGGATCAAAGTAAATTTTTTAAATGAATTTAAGCCTCATTTACCAACATGCAATCATAATGAATGCAACACAATTTAAGCAAATGAGATCCATTGAATTGCTTTTGTGGTTGTTTGTGCAATTCTGTAAACGGAAAAGATTGGTGGGGCCCACATTTTTCAATTACCCCCAATCCCACAATTTGATTGCTCCCACTTGAGGTGAAAATTCCATTACGATTGATGAATTATGTAGAACCCACCTAGATCTTTTACATACTTTGACCTTCCCTCGGTCTTCTACCCCTCAATATGGCTCCTTCTCCTTCATCCTCTCTACTTGGCCATCAACAGTTTGGCACCTACTTCGCCTTCTAGAGTTCACGCTCTACCTCCCAATAAAAAATGCCCACATTAAGCGCAAGTATGTACTCACGTGCCCTCGACCATGTTTGACTTTGTTGATTTTTTTTTTTCCTTTGCTATATCTCACTTTCTTCCTTTTCAAATAGTATGAAAATTTGCCATATGGCAATTTTGTTATTTTTTAAACTTTTTATTTGTATGGCTTGAGAAGGGGAGTATGGTAGTTAAATGCAGCTTAAGCTGAATCTAAAATAGGCACGAACGTGCACACACAATTATTGAAATTATTGAACTAAAAAACCATAATTAACCTAGGTTAACTATAGCACATGTTTGTAGGCATTGAATTAAACCATAAAACTTTAAATAAGGACATTTTAGTGTATTACGTAAACATATACCGTATACTTCAAAATAGTTCCTTCAAATAATAATTTTAAAAAGATTTAGATGTATATTAAAATAACGTGACAAACAATAATAAATATTTGTTTCCAAGCAAGGCTCGTGCTAAACGAGATTTTTAGGCAAACAAATCTTTACATTATTTTAATTAATCCAATATATATATATTTTTTTGGTATAATTATAAATTATTAAGTTAAGACAATTTATAAAATTGGTACGGAATAAATAAATAATGAAATAATGAAATCAATTAAAGCATTTCTATTTTTGGAAAAAAAAAAAAAACAAATAATATTTGACGGCGGGGATAGGACAGGTGACTTTCCGGTGAGGGCCCGACAGGTCAAATCGAAAATGTCTACCAAGGGAAACTAAAATAGAATCTTCCCGTAGACATGGAAATTTACTTATTTTTAATGTACAAAATTAAAAGATATTTATTTATTTATTCTAAGAAATAAAGGGCATTCATTTTGACTTTGTAAACAACAATATATATATGTTTTTGACTTGGTCTGTCTTGACTTTTGAGTATATGTGTCTTTTTCAATTTTAAGTTTTTAAATATTAAATTATGCCTTCTTTTTCTGGTAAGCCTAGTGTCACAATCGTAGTTCTGCACTGGACTGAACGATTGTGCGGCACTTGTTCTAGCTCGCGAACAAGTCAGATTGATCAAATTCTGATCGCCTACGGCACACTGAGTGCCTCTCGTAACCTCCGGCCCTATTTCGAGGAAAATGGTTTTAGAAAACGGGTTTTAGAGGAAAAGGATTTCGCAAACGTTTGAAAGCATGTTTGAGAAATTAAGATGTGTTGTAAGACTAGAAAGCAAAAAGGGACAACAACGGCTTTATAGCTCACAACTCCGGACATGAGGATTTGATGGTTAGTCTCACTCCCATATAGTACATTCTGAACATTTTAGGATTGTCACTCTTGCACATGCAAAGTGGCGAGCGGTCACTTACAAAGAAAAGTACTAGGAAAGTAAACTAACTAGCAAAAAGAAATACATTAGGTGAAAGCATGATAAAAAGGGGTTGAGCCGGGCATGCGGCCACGGGCAACACGCCCTGGACAAGCATGACCGTGACATCCTCCCCCACTTAATTGGTTGACGTCCGTGTCAACCGTCTCTGCTCGAACGCTGCAATCTGTGCGGTGGCTGACTGCAGGTCTTCAGCGCGCTCCCAACTGATTTCTTCTTCTATGAGGTCTTTCCACTTTACCAGGAACTCTTTCAGGTCTCGTCTTGGTCTCCCCACTCGGCGGATTCTGTCAGCAAGTATCTCGTCGACCACTTTTTCTGTTGGGTTCTTCATGGTGACAGGAGGGGGAGTCACCACATTACGTTGTTCATCGTAGGGGTCCGGATGATAAGGCTTAAGTTACTCACATGTATGACGGGATGAATCTTCATCCATGAGGGTAACTGAACCCGATATGAGGTCTTCCCGACTTTCTTGATCACCTCCACTGGTCCTTCGTATTTCCTCACCAGTCGTTGGTCTCTCTGCCCTCGAAATCAAAACTGTTCCGGGCGCAGCTTAATCAGAACTTTGTCTCCAGGTTGGAACTCGAGGGGCCTGCGCTTCGTATCTGCCCACTTCTTCATGCGCTTCGAAGCTCTCTCCAAACACGCACAAGCTACTTCTGAGGACTCTCTCCACTCTTTGGTGAAGTTATGCGCTTGAGGGCTCTTACCTGCATAGGGGTGGTCAACGACGTGCGGCATGAGTGGTTGTCTACCACATATCTCAAAAGGTGTCTTACCCGTGGAAGAACTTTTCTGACTGTTGAAGCTAAACTAAGCCACATCCAACATCTGGACCCAGTTTTTCTGCCTTGCATTGATGAAGTGGCGGAGATATTCCTCGAGCATTCTGTTGAAGCATTCTGTCTGTCCATCAGTTTGTGGGTGGTAGCTGGAGGAAATATTCAATGTTGAACCTAACATCCGAAACAGTTCTGTCCAGAAAGTCCCAGTGAATCTTGCGTCGCGGTCGCTTATAATGCTGACGGAGACCCCCCAAAGTTTCACGATGTGTTTGAAGAACAACTGGGCCGTCATTTCGACTGAGCACAACTTTGGCGCCGAGATGAATGTCGTGAATTTCAAAAACCTGTCAACTATCATGAGTATTGCCTCGAACTCCCCCACTTTTGGTAAATGAGTGATGAAGTTGAGAGACACACTCTCCCAAGGTCTTGAGGGCACTGGTAAGGATTCCAGCAGACCTGCTAGCTTCGCCCTATCCACTTTGTCCTGTTGACAGTCAAGACAAGTCTTCGCGAATTGTATAACGTCGTCCCTGAGGCTCGGCCAGAAGTAACCCTGTTTCAATTGCGCATACATTCGTTGCCACCCGTTGTGTCCGGTCCACGGTGTATCGTGACACTCCTTCATTAACAGTCTCCGTAGCTCCACAGATCGGGGAACATATAGACGATTTCCTTTCATGAGGAGGAGGTTGTCTTCTACCTAAAACTGCCGAGTCTTACCTTCTCTAACTAACTGAATTAATGCTTAGGCAGCTGCGTTGTTCTGTAGGTGGGTCTTGATGGTCTCCCGGACAGTTCCATTCAAGCTACTGGCTTTCAGGTGAGCAAACAAACACATGGCCGCATATTCACTTTTTCGGCTGAGAACGTCTGCCACTTGGTTAACTTTACCCGGTCTATGTTCAAATTGAAAGTCGAATTCGGCCAGGCATTCCTGCCATCGAGCCTACTTGGACGACAACTTCGATTGGGTGAAGAAATGACAGATCGAGCTGTTGTCTGTCTTGACTACGAACTTGGAACCTAACAGATATTGTCTCCAAGCTTGCAGACAGTGAACGATTGCCACCATTTCTTTCTCGGATGCTGCATACCTTCTCTCGGCATCGTTTAGCTTTCTGCTCTCGTAGGCGATGGGGTGGCCGTCCTGGAGGAGGACGCCATCCAGGGCAAAGTCAGACGCGTCAGTCTCGACTTCAAAAGGTTTAGTCACATCGGCAATTCCAAGGACCGGTCCCTCTATCATGGCTTTCTTCAAGCCTTCAAACGCAGCTTGACACTCCGGAGTCCAGTTCCATTTGTGGTCTTTCTTCAACAATTTGGTCAACGGTCTCACCTTTTCCGAAAATCCTTCTACAAATCGTCTGTAGTAGTTGGCCAATCCGAGGAAGGAACGTAGTTCAGTAACAGCGATCGGGATCTTCCAATCTCGTATCGCATGGATCTTGTTCTGTTCCATGCCTATTCGGTCGCACTCGATCACGTGGCCAAGGAAGTTTATTCGCTCTTGAGCGAATGAACACTTTTCTCTCTTCACGTACAGTTGGTTTTGTTTCAGCTTCTCAAATACCAACTGAAGGTGGTGTTGGTGTTCCTCCATGGTTGCACTATAGACCACTATATCATCCAGGTACACCACGACAAACTTGTCAAGGTATTCGTGAAAAACCTGGTTCATCAGAGTACAAAAGGTAGCTGGGGCGTTGGTGAGGCCAAAGGGCATTACGAGGAATTCCAAGGCCCCATATCTTGTGACGCAGGTCGTCTTTGGCTCATCTCCTTCAGCAATTCGCACTTGGTAGTACCCTGACAGAAGGTCCAGTTTCGAAAAGTATTTGGTGCCATGAAGCCGGTCAAATAGGTCTGTGATAATGGGTAACGGATACTTGTTGCGAATAGTGAGCTTGTTTAGGGCTCGATAATCTATACACAACCGAAGGCTTCTGTCCTTCTTCTTCTGAAATAGCACTGGTGCTCCGAAGGCTGCTTTTGCAGGGAGAATGAACCCTGCGTTTAGTAACTCGTCTAACTGCTTTCGGAGTTCGGCTAACTCAGGAGGCGCCATTCGATAGGCATTCTTTGAGGTTTTGCCCCTGGCAACAACTCAATTTCGTGGTCGATCCCTCTTCTTGGAGGCAAGGACTTTGGCAGACTATCTGGCATAACATCCCGATATTCCTCTAAGACAACTTGGATAGCTTCGAGAATGAACTCTCCTTCTGTTTCCACCGACTCAACCGGGATGGCCATGAAAGTAGGCTCGTCGCGAGCAAGGCCTTTCTTGAGTTGGAGGGCCGAGATCATTTTCACCCCGTTGGGTTGCTTAATGTTGGTCTGAACCACGGTGGGGGTGGATCCTGTGATTACCAAACACTTTGTCAGCGGCATCGGTATCACTTTGTGTTCGAGTAAGAACTCCATCCCCAAGACTACGTCAAAATCATCCATCTTGACGATCACAAAGTCGGTAGGTCCGCTCCACTCTCCCAGCTTAACTATTATTCTCTTCGCTACTCCCGTGATGGGTAGGGCTGCAGAGTTGACGACTTTCATTTTCCCTGCGTCTCTCTCCCATCGAAGGTTTAGTCGGCGTGCTTCCGTTTCAGTCATGAAGTTATGGGTGGCACCAGAGTGGACCATGGTGCTCTTGGCCACTCTTTGGTTCACCCAGGCGTCGACGTACATGAGACCCCGCTAGACAGGTTCTTTGGTCTCTCCGACCTTCCTTTGGAGGGCCGATAAGAATTTCAGTGCCCCCATTCGAGGGTTGTCCCCCTCTTCTGACGGCGGGGTTTCTGCCTCCAGTTGATCAGTTTGCCCATCTGCATCAGTTGTCAGGGCGGCTTGGAAGGCATTAAATGAGGTTCGTTTCGGACACTAGCTCAGCCAGTGAGGCCCTTTACAGAGAAAGCACTGTGGGGGTTAGTGGTAATTGTTCTGTTGATTAGGCCCCCGCCAAGTGTTCCCACTCCTAGGTTGAGGGGGTTGATAGGGTTTTTGATCTCCACTCGAAGTTTTGTCCCCTCTAGCATTCCGAGGCGGGCTTGCCCAATTGTTCTTATTTCCTCTGCTCGAGGAAGTTGATTGTCGTCTAGTGTCTTGGACGTCACTGCTGAGATCGAACAATCGTTCAGCGGCCGCATATGCCGACGTGAGGTCTTGTACTCTCTGTTTGTATAGTTTGGCTTTTGCCCATGGTTTCAATCCTTCGACAAAACAAAACACTTTGTCCTTCTCGGACATATCACAAATGTCCAACATCAACCCTGCAAACTGTTTCACATAGTCTCGGATCAGGCCCGTGTATCTCAACTCCCGGAGTTTTCGCCGTGCTAAGATCTCGACGTTTTCGGGGAAGAACTGAGAGCGTAGTTCTTGTTTCAGTTTATCCCAGGTATCAATAGTACAACGGCCCTCTTGCATGTCTATGTATCGGGACCTCCACCATAGCTTGGCGTCGTCTGCCAAGTGCATCGTCACCAAGGTAATCTTCGATTCTTCAACAGTCGTGTTCGTGGCCCTGAAATATTGTTCCATGTCAAATATGAAATTTTCCAGAGCTTTTGCGTCTCGAGCCCCACAGAAGGGCTTGGGTTCCGGGATTTTCACTCGATTCAATTGGACTGCACCCCCAGCTGGGGTTTGGTTTCCCACCGCTCTCATGGTGAGATTTACCCTTATACTAACATCCGCAATCTCTGTCCTGACGACATCAAGTGCGGCTCGAAAGTCTTCTGACAAGTCCGTCACCATCTGGATTATTGCTTTTTGAGAGCTATCTAGCTCCTCGACTCTTTCTTCTATATGGGCTACAGAGCTCGACGAACTGTCACCACGCTCGAAGCTGCTAGGTCTCGTAGCTTTCGTCTCTAGGGTATCAACCCTTAACATCAACTCTTTGACGGGCATCCCGTCTAAGCGGCCGGCAACCACGTCAATCCCATCAGCCTTTTCAGAGATTTCTTGTACTCGCGTTTCCAGGAAACGGAGGGCATCGGGAACTTCTCTCAGGTAGAGCATCTGCTCTTCCATTTCTACCAGTCGGTCCACTTGCGACTTAGTTAACTGTTTCGCGGTCGACATAATTCTGGCCTTCTCTCTTATGAGCCGACTTGGCTCTGATACCAACTGTCACAATCGTAGTTCTGCACTGGACTGAACGATTGTGCGGCAGTTGTTCTAGCTCACAAACAAGTCAGCCTGATCAAATTCTGATCGCCTACGGCACACTGAGTGCCTTTCGTAACCTCCGGCCTCGTTTCGAGGAAAATGGTTTTAGAAAATGGGTTTTAGAGGAAAAAGATTTCGCAAATGTTCGAAAGCATGTTTGAGAAATTAAGATGTGTTGTAAGACTAGAAAGCAAAAAGGGACAACAACGGCTTTATAGCTCACAACTCCGGATATGAGGATTTGATGGTTAGTCTCACCCCCATACTAACATTCTGAACAATTTTAGGATTGTCACTCTTGCACATGCAAAGTGGCGAGCGGTCACTTACAAAGAAAAGTACTAGGAAAGTAAACTAACTAGTAAAAAGAAATACATAAGGTGAAAGCATGATAACAAGGGGTTGAAGCGGGCATGCGGCCACAGGTAACACGCCCTGGACAAGCATGACCGTGACACCTAGCATGATCTTTAAAGTTGTACCAAAAAATAATCGAACGTATGTATTCTCCTTAGTATGAAGGTCGTTGGAAACTGACGACGACGTGGTGTTGATATGTAAAAATTAGGATGCAAAGTAACATTGTTACGCCTTATATTTGATTGTAATAGTCATATCAGATATTTTCACTCAAAATAGAAATGTTGATATTATTTACAAAATTATTGATGACATTAATTCTTATACTTAAAGTTGCAACGTCATTAATAAATGTCGTGTCAATTTCCATTGTTTATAAAGATAAATTTTGAAACAATTTTAAAGTTGGAGGACGAAAATAAACTTTTTCAAAATACATGTTGAGACTTATTCAAAGTGCAGTATTTGGTATTATTTACCAGTTTTCTAAATAAGAAGTCTTTGTTTATTTATTGTTATTTAAAGATTTAAGTGGTACATCTTACCCATATTAAATATTGTTTAGCTTTAATTAGTTTCTATATGAACATTTTTAATTTCTCTTATTCTCTGTGTTTTTTAATCTTGAACCTTGAAAAATAATTTCAACTTTTGATTTTTATGTTATTTTAGTTTTACCATTTATATATAGCAGTGATCCTTGCATGAATAAAATAATTATCCTTAAAATAGAATAATTTTATGAATACAGATCAAAATGAAAATGAAGTTGAGTAATAATTGTAGTTAGTTTGCTAACCCAATATAAAAATATAGAATGATATTATTATAAATATATTTATTTAAATAGTTGGAAAAGTAATAAATTTTGAGGAAAACTAATATTAATAAAAGTTAGTTAAAATTTAAAAATTATTTTGCCAAAATAATAAATAAATTGTTTTAACAATCAGAATAAATAGTTAAGATTTTCCCTTAATTACTTTTTAATTACTTTTTAAGGATACAAACACAATTACAAATGGAGTCCTAAAGATTGGAATTAAAATGCCACCAAATCCAAATTTTATGAACAAAAAGTGTAATTTTTCTAAATAAATAATAGCAAAAAAAGTCAATTTATACCCTTAAACCATAAGGTGTAACTCAATTAATTCTTTTAATATGTTATATCACACATGTATGAGACTTCGTCAAATGTAAGGATTAATTTAAATTAGAGAGAAAAATATAGAAATCAAGTAGATAGTAAAATTTTTTTTTATTAAATTTAAGCGATTTATTTTCTCTTCTTTCTCTATATACATTATTTACTTGTTTGTAAAAGAAAATTTTTATCTAGGTGATTTTAAGGCAGTTTTAAATTGAATCAAATGAAATAATTATATTTTAGCCCTACAAAGAATTTAAGGGTATGTGTTTATGATAATTTAGGTTTTAAATCCACATACAATTATGAACTTGAAGTCTAAATTGATTTATAATTATTAGTCTAATATTTAAATTAATACAACCTCTAAATAATATTAGAATAGTAAGTTATTGCTTTAAATATTTCTTTTAATGTAAAAAAAAAATTAATTAAGACCATGTTTAATAATTGTTTAACTTTTTGTTTTCTATTTTTGAAAATTGTAACGGGAAACCATTTATAATTATTAGTCTAATATTTAAATTAATACAACCTCTAAATAATATTAGAATAGTAAGTTATTGCTTTAAATATTTCTTTTAATGTAAAAAAAAAAATTAATTAAGACCATGTTTAATAATTGTTTAACTTTTTGTTTTCTATTTTTGAAAATTGTAACGGGAAATGGTTTGAAACTTTGTCGTCACAACTTCAAGGTAAATACCAAAACTATCCTTAAACAACCAAAGTTCTTATAACTAAACAATAAATTAATAGTTGCAATTGTACCTTTGAACTTATAAAAATCGTCACAAAACTATAACAATAACGGGATAATTATAACACAACTTGGGTGCCTGTTACTAAAATACCCCCAAAGATTTGAACCATTCTAATTTGATTAATGGTATTTAATTTGAGTTAAAGAAACACGTGGGAAATAGTAAAAAGGGAAAAACACGTGTAGAGTCCGTGTGTGTTGTGAAACAACAAAAAGAAACCCAATGACTCATTCTTAAATCTATACCCGCCATAACATGTTTTTGCCTTTGGGCACCAAAACTTTTAGAAATTTCAGTGCAACCCCACTATTCTACCTTTTTCCCTTCTCCTTTCCACTTTTTTAGTTCATGTTAGTTAGAATATAGGAAAGGTTGATGATGACCTTCCATATATGTTTCAATTATACTTTGAAATCTGTTTCATAAAATATTAGTGGATAGTTTTTTATGTAAAAAAAAAAAAAAAAAATTATAAGAAGATGGAAAGTAAGATGATAGTTAATGTGTAAGAATTAAAAGTCATATGTGACATAATTTACGACATCTTATATAATGTAAATTGATAAGCAACTGAAGTGTTAAAATTGATCATGGAAATAAATTTAACAGTATTTTTTTGAGATGAAATAAACGATAATAGTGATCTTAATCTTCTATATAGTTCTTTTTAGTAATATTATGAATGTCTTATAATTTTTAGATAATCAATTGTTCCTAGGAGTGACAAATTTCTTGCAAGCCTTCGCATTGATTGGGTTGGGTAATCTTCGGTTTGAGCGGGTATAGGAATCAAATCAAAGATTTAATTTGTGTTACCGACCCCTACTTTTTATTATTATTTTAAATATATAAAAATATATATTAATAACAATATATATAATTTAATTTAATTAATGATATTTTTAATTAAAAAATGTTAGATATCCTTTAAGAGTGATTTAAAAAGTTTTTTTTTTTTTTAATATAGCAAAATGAGCCAAAATATTTACAAATATAGCAAAATGTCAAGTCTATCACTGATAGACACTAATAGACTACTATCATCTATCACTGTCTATTAGTAATAGACACTGATAGATGTTTATCAGAGTCTATCGTTGTCTATCACGGATAGACAATGACATTTTGCTATATATATTTGTATATATTTCCAGCAGTTTTTCAATAATAGACAACGACATTTTGTTATAAATATTTGTAAATATTTCCAACAGTTTTTCCATTTAAAACAACTACCCTTATTTAAATAATTAAAACAATAACAATACTAATTTTAAATAAAAAAATTATAAAAATGAAAAATAATCTAAAAATAGAATTCAAAACTTTAAGTTAAAACATAAGATTTTTCAAAATCTTATGTAATCCCAAAATCAAAAGCTCCTCTTAAATTCAATAAGACAATGAATCGCAAAACACAAATTAAAAAGGTGGACAAAGAAACATCATATTCAATTATGCATAACCTTCTTAATTGGTCCACAACAATAAACTAATTTGAGTTACAAAAATGTTTAACAATATATTCTCGCTACTAGTAATTAAGATACTATTGAAGAAGAAAGTAAAAATAGATAAGTGTTAGATCGAAGTAAATGAGAGAAATGAAATAAAAAATAGAGGTGTATAGTTAAGTGGTTTATGTCTATATACTAACGCTAAAAGCATTTTCTTAACTTTTCTCTCAAAAGTTATGGGCATTAATTAATTTAACTATTGAAAGTTTAACAATAAAGTAGTAATGATTTCTGTCCATATATAATAGTAAATTTTTTTTTTTTTTTTTGTTTTTAAGAACATTTATTTGGCATTTTTTTTTTAAAAAAAAAAATACTAACGGCCTCCATCAATTTAAACATATATATAGATTTTTAAGGACTATTATTTTAATTTTAAAATGTTGTGGGGACATGGTACAGATGGTTGTAAAGAAATTCTTAGTTAACCAGCTTAATTTTAAGAAAAATAAAGTTTAAGAAAACCCAAAACTGTTATGAACCTAGTTTTCATAATTTTTTAATTGACTAAAAATTAAAAATAATATTTAAAATGAATAAGTGGAGTATTTAGAAAGGTCTAAATTAAATTAAGGCCCTCCTTATATAACAAATTCGTGTTTAGTGTTTTCATATTGATTTTCTTTAGCTCAAGGGTGTCTGGTTTTAGAAATTAAAATTTTTGATCTCTTATTTGAAAGTATATATCTTAATTGGTGGAACTAACTTTATGCTTAAATTAAGTTTTTATTTGGTTTTTTATGTTTCACCTTTCACTTATTTCGATTTTGAAATAAAAGTTACTTAGCACCCAGATAATAGATGTCACATACAATGATACAACAATTTGCACGACATAAACACAATCACAAAGAGATAGTAGAAGAATAGAACACAAGGTTTGGTAGCCCAATTCGGTGCAATGTCATCTACATTTGTGGGACAGTGTACCTAGGAAAGATAACTTTACTAATATAAATGTTAAACAATTACAACATTGTACTTGTTTGTTAACATATGACTAATACAAAAACACACATAGAGATTAACTCCTTAGACAAGCACCCATACTCCATCTAGATGCGAGACTCCATCTCAATATACCTTATGCTCCCCCTAAGTAAGTGGATATTAGTAAAGAACATTTAGACTCCCTTTAAGCGTGAGACTCCCTCTTATTGTGCCTTTAGGACCTCCTTAATAAGTGTGAGACATCTTCTTTTCAAGATTTGATCTTTCCTTGAGACAAGTGAATGCGACTTCACTTGTAGACTTAGGCTCCCCCTAAATGAGTTCTCTATGTAGTAGAATGATTCAATCAAGAGCTTGAGAACGAGTCAAGCAAACAACAATGCAATCTCTTCACGAAAAAGATTGCCGCACAAAAGTCTCTCTGCACAAGCAATCACACGACTCTAATCTTTTCTGTTTCAAACGGTTAACCCTAAGCGGACATCTACCTTCCTTTAAATATACGCAACAAACGAGACAAGAATATTTTTCAAAAGGTAAATCAATATTGCAGAATAAGGGAGAATATCGCAAATACAACAAACAGGATTTTCTCAACAAGGAAAGAAATAATCAACAGAATTTGCAAGCACCACACAACATCCTGTCTGAGGCCCCGTATGTAGAAACATCTTAAGAGAGATAATTCATAGTCGAGAAGGTGTACCAACATCAGTCTTAAACACATATAGCCAATTACAAGACTAAATCTCTAACAAATTTATTAACAATATTTTAAGAAATAAAAACAACTTATTTAGGTCCTGTTTACTAACTATTTGGTTTTTTGGTTTTTTTGAAAATTGTGCATGTTTTCTCACAATTTTCTTATTATCATCTTCATCTTATAGCTAAATTGCAAAAACAAAAACGACCTTTCTTGAGTTTTCAAAAAACACTCCTAGTAGTAGATAATTCGCAAAACAAAGAAATTTGTGGGTGAAAATAGTGTTTGTAAGCTGTATTTTCAAAGAAAAAACTCAAAAACAAAATAGCTATCAAATAAACGTGGTAGTTTCTCAAATTTAGCAAATTTACTTTAAATTTGAGGAACCTTTTCAAAAATAATGGTACTGATGACTTGAGAATTTATAGAAGAATCTAGGCGTAATGTTCTACATTAAACACCAACAAAAATAATTGGGAAATACTAAGGGCTAAATTCATATTTGAATATATATATGTTTAACTCAGAAAAGGTACCTTCTATTCTTCCACGGAGTTCATCAAATATATTAAATGCCAGCCAATAATCGAATATATTAAATGTTCTAAATGAGTTAGATCTAACTTCTAAAACTTTGTTTGATTATTATTTAATTTTTCAAAAAATTAAATTTATAAAAACTACACCCACTCACAAATTTCTATGTTTTGTAATCCAATTTCTACTAATGTTTATAAAAATCAAGTCAAATTTTGAAAAGTAAAAAAAAAGAAAAAAATTATTTTTATTTTTGCTTTTAGAATCTGACTAGTAACTCGAATGTTCGTGAAAACTATAATTAAAAAATTGAGAGAAAACAAACATAATTTATAAAATTTTAAATTTAAAATAAGGTCGTTATCGTTGAGGGTTGCATAGGCAAGACCCAAAGCCCACAGACAAGCCCGAGCCCTAGAGAAATAGGGAGGCAACATGAAAAATGCACATATCGAAAAAAAAAAAATCAAAACCTTGAGTATTAAGCCAACCAACTGAGCCAATGAATATACATATCAATTGAGAAATAATCAAATCAGGTTCGGCCTTGTGGTCCATAGTCTTGAGCACCACAACTATCTTAACATTACTGGAGTTACACATAGCTATAGGCAACTGACGGAAAGATGACATTATAAAGAGCCTGTTTTGACGACCTGTAAGTAATTTCTAAATGAGAGTTCTGACTTTTTGTGCTTAGTTGAACTTACGCTCCTTATACTAACTTAGGCATCAGAGTGTGGTAGGCTCAACATACCACACTCTGATGCAAGAAAACTCTTACGCAGGCCAGCTCAAAAAACTAAAACCGACCAGAAAAAAGAGGCCGACAGATAAGCCCATGAGGAAGAAGTGCGCGTGTGAGTTTTCAGTTCCAACCGTTATTGAACAGGGCCAATTAATTAATAAAATCATTTCGTCCTAAACCTAAACCCATTGGATTACATTGAGCACAATGATTCTGGGCCGGGGTGCAAATACCAGTGAAGGGGAGAGGGAGCGGAAAGAAAGAGATTTAACCATTATTATTGTTACTTTAATACAACACTACTTCAAAAAAACAATAAAAATAAAATAAAAGCTTTTGTTTTTGCTAGACCAATTTCGTTTTTTTTTTTTTTTATTTTTATTTTTATTTTTAATATCCAATTAGATATCACTGTTGTAACTATTGGATAAAAGTAACTTCAAAGACTATATATAACTGTTTCTCAAAGCTGAAGATTAATCTCAACTTTTCAATACCTAAAGGCCAAATAGATGCATAGCTAGAAACTCTAAAAAAACTAAAATAGTAAATTTTCCTTACATTTAAACCAAAGTAACATATAGTATAGTATTCCATATAAGAATGAAACAAACAAATATTTTCATAATGGAACTACAATTGTTAAACAAGGCTTGTACTATATTTATATATGTATATATTTCAATTTAAATATAATGTGAAAAGAACAGTGAACTCCCACATCCAGAACATGATAAGAACAATGATTCAAATATCCTTTGAAATATCCATAAATTAAAAAATTCGACATCAATACCATAAATATCTCCAATATCTCATAAATACCCATAGAATATATTAAAAGAATCATATGTTAGTTGCTAATATAAATATAAATACTAATAATAAGCCCTATAACTTAATTAGAAAGTGAAAGAGCTTAATTATTAACTTAAATAATATTTAGAAATTGTTTGATTTACACAAAAATCTATCCATATTGACATATCCATATATATGCCTTATTGCCTGATTGTGGCGAGAAGAAAGTGTGCTTAGATTAAAGTAAGATAATAGACATTATTTTTTGTGGTCTTTATTTATTTATTTATTTACTTTTGAGGAAGTTTTGTAGTCTTTATATGTGCAATGTTGGCTAAATAGTGAGGGTTGAATACATGTTAAAGACTTATTTGTCACAACACAACAAAAGCGACTAGTTAGGCAGAAAAATTAACATAATCTTAAATAGCCTTAAAATGTTAGGGTAAAATAAAGTTTACTATAGTAAGTTGACTCTCAATCAAGGATTGACCTAAAAGGTTAAACTGATGGGTGAAAGCAAATTTAATATTAAATCATCTAACATTTCCCTTCACTTGTGGCACATAAAATATACATAAAACCCAACAAGTGGAAATCAATATTATTGGTGAGAAACTAACACTGAGGGGTTTGAATATAGGACTTTGACTTTCTGACCTCTTAGTCCTCTTGGTATGATACCATTTTCAATCACCCAATTGACCCAAAAGCTTAAGCAGATGAATGAAGGTAAATTTAATATTATATAATCTAAAAAAATTGAGCTAAGCACGTTAGCACGGGGGGTTACAGCCTAAACATAAACAGAATAGCAGGAATAGTATATGCACATCTAAAATAAATTGAGCAAAATCAAAATCTTCCAGCTCAAACAAGGCAAGAAGTTTTTATAAAAGAAAAAGAAAATCCAAATTGACTAATAATAGTTGGCCTTAAAGAAACAGTAATTTACTGGGTAGTAGGGGAACAAGAATGCAATACATTCAGTTTTCTCTTTCGAAGATTGTCTCCAACACATTTGCAGTACACAAACAAGATGTTCATTATGAAGGCACCTTCTTTCAAATCACTGTTCAGAAGAATATGTTATATTCAATGGAAATTCTGATCTAATAAGATTGCTTATTGCAAAACCTCAAAAATCTCCTAAGAAGAAACCAAAGAAGCAAAAAGGTGCTACATAATGCAACAGACTTTCTGTTTTCATTTCTGAATCTCTCATGTTTTTCTTTGCCACTCAACTCTCCTAACCCTCCCCCACCCTCCAATCCACCCCACAGAAGAGGAAGGTCCTTAAACAAATGAGAATCTTGGAAAAATAAGTATGGATGAGCCAATCTCCTATTTTATAAACCAAATATATGATGAAGTGATACGCTCAATGGACATACATCTGTATCCCTAACCACTAAAAATGGAAGCGAAGTGAGAAAATTAAAGTAACTTCTTTAACCCGCTGAACCAATGTAGATAAGAAATACAAAAGTAATTACCCCACAGCTATATAATCACTATTGAGACCAAAAAGTATTCTTTCAACACATCTTTTTCGTCTAATCCTCATCCTCAGAATCTGTAAAGAAAATACAAGAGAGAAACATTTCAATATCAGTTAAAACCATGGCATTACCCATTTTAATAAAGAGAATCAAGTATGTATTTAACTTGTTCTGTCAATATATCATTCTTGATGTAAAACTACCATTAGAATTAATCATAAAACTACAATATTAAATGACATGTATATATGTACTTCTTTTCGCCATAAAGTTGAGCCTTTTTGAAGGTGGTTCCATTCAACTGCTTTTTAGTTAGGTTAATATGAATCATGCTGAAGCTCTTTCAATGTATGAAAGATGAAAGTAGATGAATAACACAATAGGTACCAATAACTTGTAGGAAATATCGTACATTAATCTAAGATTCTCAGACAGGAGTTGTTGGAGGATTTCCCGTTTCTTATTTGATCAAATGATATCATCAAAGTGCATCAGTAAAGTTACGTACCAGATCTTATATCCTCTCCAACTTTTCCCCTATTTTTCAGCTGTCTACTGATCATAGAGCATATGAGTAACCACCAGTATATGTGGAACACAAGCAACATCAGCAACATTGTGTTGAAAACATAGTATATTAATCCCGAATTCACATCTGATAACTTCAGGTACTGACAGAGATCATAGCTGAGAAGTATCAATCACAAGATCACTTAGGCAAAAGAGCGAGAATTGAGCATAATCTTCATGGATAAATCAAGAAACTAGGACCACAAACCTTGTTGCTCTTATAACCCAGAATGGGAAGAATATAAGCCGCAATATGAGCCATGAAATGGCAAAAAATCCAAAGAAAACACTTGCTCCAAGTTCTTTCTCAGAATACTTAAAAACCTTGGCAGCTTCCATGAAGACATCACTTGCATCATGGAGTGCAAGAATAACCGATCCAATCTGGAAAAATCTGCAAAATTGAGTACAAAATTCTGATTTAAAATGTTATCAATTATTATAATCACTCTACACTTCCACCATAAGAAATGCTGAGAAACAAAGAATAGTCTAGCAATTTTTCGCTAAACACACACAAACATAGCCAAAAAAAAAAAAAAAAAAAAAAAAAAAAAAAAAAAAAAAAAAAAAAAAAAAAAAAAAAAAAAAAAA
>QLSR01000454.1:1929480-1950892 GCA_031780015.1 Citrullus colocynthis | reverse complement strand
AAGATCGAAAACAAAAAACAGAATGGTTACCTAATAGCACCAATGTTTAGTTTTTGAAAATTAAGTTTTGTTTTTTTCAATAACGAAAATTAACCTTATAAACACTATTTTCTATACATAAATTTTATGTTTTGTTATACACTTTTTACTAATATTTTAAAAAAACCAAGTCAAACTTTAAAAATTAAAAAAAAAAAAAAAAAAAAAAAAAAAGGAGTTCAGAAGAGGCTTTAAAACAAAATTTTGACCCCTGATTACACAAACATAAAGTTATGCAAATATGTGCATAACTTTCACACATTGTTACAGTGATATCAACATAATCAAGATAAAAAAACAAAAGTGACTCACGAAGCCCGAAATTGAAGCTACAAGAGGTGTGTACATTATCCCAAAAAAACATCTAAAGACTTGTGTTCACCATGAGCAAGTCTTAGCATATTTCTTTCAATCAAAATGGAGTTTTAAAAAAATAATAATAAATATCACCATCGTTAGCCTCCAAAAAAAAAAAACCATTGTAGTTGATAGATGCTTGTTGTTCGTGGGTTATTAACTACCATCAGATCAGGTCTACAGTCAAAATCCAGAAAAAAGGAACAAATATGCTTGTATCAAAATTTGAGTAGAAATGTGAAAAGCCCTTAGTTTTGTCTAGTTTTTAAAGAAAAACGAAAAAACTTCATAAGATCCAAACAATCTTTTTCAAAAATATTAGAGATTTAAACTTGAATATCTCCTTGTTCTCATAGCATGCTCTAATTTTATATTTAACGATGCAGGGCAAGAGTGTCATCCTGCAAACTGTCAAAAAGCACATTTCAATCTTTCAATAACAGTACATGAACTCAATGCATAATTAGGATGAGCAAGACAGCCATGACAATGCAGGATTTTAATAAAATAAACTTCAATTCAGAAGGTTTCCATCACTTCATAGAAAGGTTACTAGAATGATAACTGTCAAACTAAAAGTTTGAGATAAAGTACTATTTAGAACCAAATATATATATTAATATTATATACACTTAATTGACTCCACAGAAAATTAAAGACATTGCTTCTACAAATACTCAAAACGACATATTAGTATCCTGTTACATGAAGATTAATTTGAGAGAAAGAGAAAGGGCCACAAAATAACATTAGTTCTAAATCTAATGCAATAGCCTTCAACAAGCACAGCTTTGAATCTTGATCTATTCTTATATCAACATTACAAGATCTTAAGACTGGTGGCCACCTTTCTCCCAAGAGAAAAAAAAAGACGAAAAAGAAAAAAAGAAGCAGCAGCCCAGCAACAATATAACAAGACCCATAAAAGCATAAATGGGAAACAGATTCTCGCATGATTTTCCCAATTTGTGAAATGGCCAAGGCCACCGACATATTTCTAGTTATTAGAAAATACTACTAGCTATTTGAACTTGTAGAAAACAACTTTAAGAATACCTTGTAATATATGAGTATCCGATCAAGATGACAGTAATTACATGATGAGACATCATGACGGAAAAATCCTTTCTCCGAGTCTCCCATATAAGAAGTGCAGCGATGCTATATAAGTAGAACCCACATTGGCACATGTAGAGCAATTTTAGAGGAAGTCTGCAAAAAGAAACGAAAGGGATCAGTTCATATACAACTAAAAATCTTTAATTCATTTGAAAGTATTCATTAAAAGCAATAATTCACTTTTCTATCCCCCCCAAAAAAAAAGGTAATAATGCACTTAAAGTTAGAAGTAAAAATTTCAACTTATTAGTATTAAAGTTGCCATAATAAGGAAGATGAAGAATGGAGCAAAGAGCCCAAATGCACTAATGAAGGAAAAGAAATCTTCAAAAGATATTGAGGAGAAGTAATCTAGATTGAAGAAGACACCGACCCACTTCAATTTCTATTAATATTATCAAACAAACAGTAAGTTAGATCTGCTAGTGGACGAGAAGTTCCTCAATTAAATCAACATCAAAGCATGTAAACCACTCACTGCAACTCCTGATTTGGCCAGCCTTTGAAGTATTGATTTGAATCTCTAAACCATGGTTCATTGTAAGCAATTTTTAGAATGCATATTTCAACGGTGCCATAGTATGCTAGTTTCCACATTGATTCTGAACATTTTACGACCTTTGACTGGGTAGCCTCATCAAGTTTCAGTGGAGCAGCTCCTTTGCTCAACAGCCAAATGGCCAACCTCTGAAAACAGAACAAGTAGAAATGTAGAATAACATCATAATTTCCCCTTCTTAATAAGTAACAGAGAAATCTTATTGACAATGCTAAAGAACCAAGTAGAAAAGAGTGAGAAGGAATCAACCCACAAAGTTTAGAGAATTACAAAAAGGTTCCTCTAATTGGCAGCGACTAAAAAGAAAGAAAACCTATAGTTACAAAAACCTCTGGCAAAAGACCTCAGGAGAGAAGCTCTACACTGTGCAACAGTTTTTCCAATCCCATTTTTACTTTTAACTGAAAAAATGTCAAGTAAATAACAATGTGATTTTTTTTAATATATAAGAATAACAATGTGAATTTTAAAAGTCAACCAAATATGTTAGCATTTTTCTAAATATAAGTACTAAGGGGGCGTTTGGGGAAAGGAGTGAAGTTGTTTAGTATAAGAGTTATTTAGTCGTGGGCCCACAGTGCAAGGAGTTAATAAATTGTGGAATTGATGTAAATAACTTGTGGGGGCCCACAGTGGGTTTAAGAACTCCTTGGACCAAACAAGGAGGGGAGTTAATAACTTCACTCCACCCAATTCCTCCCCCAAACACCCCCTGACTGAATGGAAACTAGAAGGCTTCGTTAGCTATATTAAAGTTATAATCCATTTATGCTTCTTATCATCTGAGTTCATCCATTAGAAAATAAAGTGTGGGCTTTGTATTCTTTCAGTAGAAGAAGAAACACCGGAGGACAAGATGCTGTCATTAGCTCATCGCAATCATCAGCTTGGGGACAAGAGAGAGGGATCTGCATTTTGGTAACTTTACTGGTCAGCCTAGTTTAACCTCTTCCCCATAAAATGCATTCACCTTTCCCATGAGTTGAGCAGTGATAATAATGTTTTTTTTTTGGGATAAGAAGCAGTGAGAATAACGTAAAAGGTGGAAGGATCAACACTGTTCACACTACCTAGAGTTGACCCTCTTACCATTTTTCTTTAATCATAGTTGTAATCTTTACAAGGAGGCTACCAAGGATTTGAATAATTTATCTGGTGTTTCCTTTTCAACCAACGCTTGGGCTAGATTGTATTTCTAATGAGATGTGGCATGACAGGAAATTCAATTCAACTCCACATTTTGTGGAGGGTTTGGACGATCATTTGGGGACAAGTGTCATGGGTGGAAGGAGGTTTGGAATCTAACCACTTCAATGTTTCCCTTTAGCTACTTTTCTAATGCCTATATTTCTGTTCTTTCATTGCACTAAATAAAAGCCAGTCAAAAATCTTTTTCTATTGCATTAACTTTTGCAGTTGGAATTGGATATCGTGTGAATTTTCTAAAATTTCATCATGATGAGCAACTACACTCCCCACATGTCTTCATTGAAGATTCTTTTTCTAAGACATCTTCATTGAAGATAATTGAGGCCTGATAAATATTATTTACAACTAAGTATTCACGTCTGGCCAAGTCACCGAGGCATCAGATGCTCAGACGAACAAACTAAGTAACGTTGAACACATCACCAATTAAGTTCAGTAGAGAACCAGCATTTGAAATTCACCGAGAATAACATAAGCAAGCTCTTCTCATAGTCTTCTTAGATAATTTAAAAAAAAAAAATCGAGTACAATGTCCATAACGTATGACTTAGAAGCAAGTAGCACAACCAGAGACATTTTTAAAGTTTTTCCATCTCGCGTTAAATTCTTCACATTTCCACCATCGAACAAAACAATTCACCCAACCTATATATAAATAAACTGCTACATAACGATCGGAATCCATATGAATAAAGAAAAAAGGCAAAGGAGAAACCAAAATAGCAGTAGAGAAAGAGTCAAAGAAAAATTGAGAAAAACTCACACGAAAAATGAATCTGTCGAGTAAGAACCTGGCGGCGAAGAAGGCGAAGGCGAAGTGGAGTGCGATGAGGAAATGGAAAGCGTCTGGAGGGCTAGTGTGGCTCCATATCGAGTCCATTGAAGGTATAATTTAAAGGAGAAGCATGAAAGACGAAGGAAAACGAAAAGAAAAAGGAAAAATTGGTGAAAGAACCTAGAATGAGAGAAGCGAAATCAATGGAGGAGGTGAGCGTAGAAAAAAGCTTGTTGGTGACAAGAGATCTAAGCTTTGCCCTAGAATTTGCAGAGAGGTGATTGGAGACGTGAGAGTGAAAAGGCTGAGAAATTTGAGAAGATGGAAGGAGGTATAGAACGAAGAGAATAAGCAGGAAGTGGAGGTTGAGATCTTGTTGTGCTTTCTTTTTTCCTTTTCTTTTTCTTTTTCTTTTTCTTTTTAATTAATATAATTATTTATTTATTTATTTATTTTCCTCGGAATGATATTCGATTAGGATTAGGAATGAGCTTGAGCTCATTTTCTCATTGGCAGCGGCTAGAGACAGCTCGGCTAGGCTTGAGTCGGCTTCAGCGCCAAGTTGGCTTTTTGTTTTGAGGAATAAACCGGCTTACCGGCTTTTGAAAATTGAGGAATGTGATGTATGTGGCAAAAACACGTTTGGTCAATCAACGTTTTCTTGTCATAAATAAATAAATAAATATATATGTGTGGAAGATTAAAAATAAACCATGAAATGTCATGGATGTAATAAGTATGTTAACTGATTTAAAAATCTTTAAAAGTTTCAAAATACAAATATACAATTTAAATACTATTTTGGTCATTATACTTTTAACTTTTGTTTATTTTAGTTTTTATATTTTTAAAATATTTATTCCGGTCTCCATACTTTTAACTTTGGTTCATTTTAGTCTCTATACCTACAAAATGTTCAATTTAGTTATTGTACTTTTTTATTTTGGTAAAATTTGGTCCTTATACTTTTACAAAGTGACTATTTTGGTCCTTTTATTTTCATTTTTTATTTCATTTTTAAGGGATCAAAATAGCCACTTTTTGAAGGTTGAAGGACCAAAATGAACTAAAGTTGAAAGTGCAGGGACTAAAATGAATATTTTAAAAGTATAGAGACCAAAATGAACTAAAGACAAAAGTATATGGACCAAAATAATATTTAAACCGGATAAATAATAACAAGTATGGTAAATTGTATTTTTTTATTTTTAAAATTTTGCTAAGAAATTAAATTGTTTAAAAAGTTTTAATTCAATCTTTTATGTATTAGGGAAAAATGCATTTTTGGTAAGTTGGTTTTAAGTTTAATTTTCATTTAGTCATAAAATTTCAAAATATTACAATTTTATTTTTGATGTCAGAGTTTTTTTTTCCAGTTTGGTCATTAGGTTTTAAGATTTACACGTTTAATCTTGGTTTTTTTTTTTTTTTTTTTACTAATTACTCATTTTAAGTCTTCAGTGTTAATGTTTATTAATTAACTTTTAAAAATTAAAATAACTTATCATTAATTAAGTTTCACTAGTTTTTCATCACTATTGAAATTAATTTTAAAATTTCACTTCATAACTATATTATCTGAAATAATAGACATTAATAACAAAGATTGAAGGTAATATTTAGTGAAAAATCAAGGTTAAAAAGTGTAAAATCGTGAAACTTATAGACTAAACTGGAAAAAAGAAAACTCATATCCAAAGATATAAAATTGTAACATTTTGAAACATAAGAACTAATTTGAAGTTAAACACAGAACTTAGGAATTAAAACATAAGATTTTGAAACTTAATTAAGGAGGAAATGAAAACTAGCAGAATACATACTTTCCCCTATAGGAAAATGCATGTATACAAGGTGTCTTTTCAAATACAGCAAAACTTCACTATTTATTTACGATAGACCGCAATAAATCGCGATAGATTACTATATGTATCACGACAGATGCATATAGTAGTGTGATCTATCGCGATCTATCTGATGTATTTTGCTATTAGTTGTAAATATTTTCAGCAATTTTGGCATTTAAAATAATTTTTCAATACAAAAACTAAGGATCTATTTTATTTTTTTATTATTAACTTTCTGGTCAGATCGAGATGGGACATGTGGCGAGAGAACGTGGAGACAAGTGGCGAACTTTGGGAATTTGGCTGCGAAATGAGCTCATAGAGTCATCAATTTGCTGTGCTTTGAATCTAGTCGTCTTATTTGAAGGATATGAAAGATGAAAATACATTCATTTACTATTGCTTGGATCTAGGAGATAATGAGGGGAGAGCTACTTTCAATAAGTTAAAATAATTCTAATGTTGCGAGTGTTTGCTAAAAAAAAATTTGAAAACAAGAGATTTCATGAAAGTAGAGTAATATTTTATTTTTATATTTTCATATATGTATTTGAAAGTAGATATAGAAATTAAATTTTATTAAATAATTTTTAAAAATATGACCATAAAACTATTCCATATGACCTAGTTTTATATTAATTTGTTGTACGATTATTATTTTGTAATATCATATAATATATATTATATATATTTATATTAATTTGTTGTATGATTATTATTTTGTAATATCATATAATATATATTATATATTATATGATACATATTTTAATTTAACAAACTAGTTGAGTTTATAGCATGAAATTATGTTTTTATCTTTTCTAATATAATTTTGCATTTTAAAATTTGGATAAAAAAAAAGTATAAAAAATGTGTACTGTTTGGATCACATAATCTAGAAACAGTTTTTAAAAATAAGATTCAAACTGCCTATCAAACACAGATTCATTGAACTTAGTGTATCTAAAAATATAAAACAAAATTTGAATTGCATACCAAACAAATTCTTAGTTTCTAAATTTTGAGATATGTGTTTATTTTAGTTATTGAACTTTTAAAAGTATATGATAAATTTTTATATTTTTAATTTTATGTTTAATAAGTTCATGACAAATTTAAAATTTTTAAAAATTAATTGATCTATTATGTATAGATTTGAATTTTATGTTTAATAGAACCTTAATTTTAATTTTCTGTCTAGTAAATCCGTAAATTTTAAAATTTGAAAGTTTCGAGACCAAACAAACGCAAATCTCAAACTTCAGTCACTAAGGACCCGTTTGGTAGCCATTTCGTTTTTTATTTTTTGTTTTTGAAAATTAAGCCTATTCTTTCCACATTTCTTACAATGATTTGCATCTTTTTTGAGTACAATGGTTGAATTCTTAACCAAAGTCCAAAAACAAAAACAAGTTTTTAGAAGTGACTTTTTCTAGTTTTTAGAATTTGACTTGGTTTTTTTAAACCATTGGTAAAAACTAGGAGGTAAAAATAATTTTTATAAAATTAATTTTCAAAAAATAAAAAACAGAATAATTAGCTAACAGAGTCTAAATATATAATTTAATCTCATTTAAAAACTTAAAACACTAATTAGAGAATAGGGTGGGGCAGGGCAGAACTGGCGGATTTTTTAGTTTAATTTCATGGAGATTCTTCACAAATAATTATCCACCATTTAGTTCTTTTTTAAAAAATATATAAAATTAAAATATATATCGACAGGTTTTAATTATATAGTTAGTTCTTTCACTAAAATTTGTCACTTAAATGGTTAATTCCAAATAATTATCCACCTGGAGAGAATTTGAATTTTTTAAAAAAAATTGATCACATGGTAGGACAAAATAATTAGCTATCAAATAATATATATATATCGTCTAAATGTTCAATCAAATGGTTCAAACATAAACGTTATCTTAAATTACAAGAAAGCTTGATATCTAAATATTATACATATATAATTACGATAATAACAATAACATAACAATAACAATAATAAATATATTAAAAAGAGGCAAACAAGACACTCCCTCTCAGACTACCCTCTTTAACTTGGAAGGAGATGTGAGGGAAGCAAACTTCACCGAGGTTCACTGCCCAGCATATTCTTAAATTATACAACATTCAAGTCCACCATATCAATAATTACAACACTATTAAGATAAATATTTACATCAACAGAAACTTTAACATCGACTTCAAAGAAACTTAGATTACATACACATTATGCACTCTCATTTCCCAACACCCTATCTAGCTATGTTTACATGCCACATTACTCAAAAATTTTTTGCACTTACAACAATTGTGATGAAAAGTTTTTTCTAACAGCTTGAAATTTAAGCAAGATGAGACTTGAGGAGGCTAAGCACCGGGAATTCTTTCGCTGCGTGGATGGAATAGAAAACATGGAAATACGTGGGCTGGATGCCTAGTGAGTGACATAATAAAAAAAATATAACTTTAGAATTAAACCATGCTTAATATTAGAGGAAACATAAGCAATGCATTTTACTAAAACAAGTTTATAAAATCCTCCAACATTTCTTTTGAAATAACATTCCCTTAGTTGAGGTGGAACAAACTCAATACACTCAACGTAGAAAACGAACTTTAGTTGAGGCGGAGTAATCTCGACACATTCAACGTTGAAAAACCTTAGTTGATGTGAAGTAATCTCAACACAACAGCGTCATCTCTCACTATGTGCACGTAGGAAGCTATCTTAGACTACCCAAGTACTTTCTCTGTGTCCTTCAGTACTGGGTTCCCAGGATACTACAAGACCTAAGAGATTTAGAACACACCAGTCCCAACAGTTGCTACTTATAGGCTAACAACTTAGTAACTTTCTAAAATATAAAATACAATCAAATAAAGATAATAATTGAAACATATATAAATATAACTTAAATGAGTAGTTACTTTGACAAATTAAAACATAATTCATCATATAGTTAACTACAGATTTAACTTTCATATATATTAAATTTGCAGATGAAACATCATCTAATTTGATGGTTTATATCCAATTTAAGAGTTTAAAAAATAGAAACAATATAGTCAAGAAAATAACAAGATTCAGGTTAGAAATAGCAACTTAGGATTAAAATAAGCCTAGGAAAGGGGGCCGATTAGTTAGGCCTAAGCCAGCAAGGTCTCAACCAAGATCGAGGTCAAGCCTCACAAAATACCTAATAGGCATGCCCTAGCCCAAGACATCATCTTAAGTCCAGAATAAGGCAAAGAGAAGATGTTTGGTCTCAACCCATACCAAACTGGAAGAGCTGCAAACAAAATATCAAGCAAAGAAAGCCCAAAGCAAGGTAAGGCCTAAAAAAGGAAAGTGGCATGAACCTAAACCCATGCCATGATGCTTGGCCTCGACCCAATGCCAAAACCAACCTATAGAACTTGCCAGAAAAAAGGATGCTGCACGGAATATCTAGCCCAAGAAAGATCGATAAGATAAAAAGATAGTTTGAAAACCCCAAAGAAAGAGAATTAAGGCAACAAAATTATAAATACATGGCAAAATTACAAGGAAAGTAAGCCCATTTTCCACTTATAAACTCTTAACTTGTTGCAGTTATTCGCTCTTTGACTTAAGCAACAAAGTTTGTGTGGCAAGCAACATATGATGTGCAAGTCTTCAGGTCATTTTCTTCTCCTATCAAACACATTTACCATTGTTATCACGAAAAGATCAGATACATTTTACACTGTCTGAATTTTAGCATCAACAAATTTGAATTGTTTTTTTATGTTTCAATATTCAATTCTCTTTCTTTCACAATATTTTTTAAAATCCAACAAAATGAACATCCCTTGTACTTTAGTTGGTTTGTGAGCATGGTTTTAGTAGGTTGGGGCATCTACTTCAACATAATTTGACTTAATTTGATTTGGGAGAGATAGAGTGAGACTAAATCATTGGGAAGCCTAGAAGCCATTTTGCCGATTTGAAATTATTAAAGATAACACATTTTGTAAATTAACAATGATTAAGTACAACCTATGTCACTTTATTTATTATTCGACTACGATTAGGTGCAATCTATGTTTTTATTATTAGGCAATGATGAGGTGCAACCTCTGTTGCACATAATTCTTATGCAATTATTTTTATAAAGAGTAGAAAAAATTATAAAATAATGTTTTTTAAAAAAAGCTGCTACATGACCGATTATATTGGGTGCAATTTGAATTGCACAGAACTGCAGTTTTTTTTCCATTATTATTAGTCGTTGTTTATTGGCTATTTTCATTTTTCACGCACATATCCATTCATTTTGTAAGAATCAAACAATTTGAATAAAACAAAAACGTTTTAAAGGAATCTATCACAAACTTAAGAAATGTGGACAAAAGCACATACAATCAAATATTTCATAAAGCAGTTAGAAGCACAAAATTCAATGAATTAGTTGAGATGCCGGGTGTGTTTGGATTAGCTTTTGAAGTGATTAAATTTTAAAAAAGAAAAATTATTTTAAAAAAACTTGTAATGTTTAGCAACTTCTCAAAATGCATTTTTTTAAAATAAGTTTTAAAAATAAATAATTTTCAAGAAATCACTCAAAACTAGATTTTAAGAAAAAAGATTTTTTAGTGATTGACGGGAAATCCATCTCATTTGTTATGTTGTATTGAAATTACAAAAATACCTTTCGTCCTCCTCCAACCTTTCTCCCACATTTTGACCTAGCCAAAAATTTCTTCTCTATGTTCTCTCTCTTTTTTCTCATTTTGTCCAAGAACTTCATTGAGATTGATCTTACATTCGCAGCTTTGGTTTGAGGTTAGTTTTTGTTCTAATTTGAGACTAAATTTGAATTGTTGTTTTTCTTTTGTGCTGGGATTACTTTTGGTTGTACCTTTTCTTCTTCTAGTGGCGTTTGGATTAGATCAGATTAGATTTTTTTTGGATTAGATTTTCTTTTTTTGATTGCATTTTGTCCAAGAGTTTGTATGTTAACAGAGGTTTTAATTGTGATGAAGTTTGTCTCTGTTTTGGTGTGACGCACCAGCGAGAGAGATAAAGTGAGAGAGAGTGACATAGAAAGAGAGAGAGTGAGAGAGAGAGAGAGCGACATCAAGAGAACGAGAGAGCGAGAGAGATAGAGTGAGAGAGAACGAGAGAGCGAGGGAGAGTGAGACCAAAAGTGAAAGAGAGTGAGAGTGACATCGAGAGAGAGAGAGAGAGCGAGAGCGAGAGAGATAGAGTGAGAGAGAGCAAGAGAGCTAGAGTGATAGAGTGAGAGAGAGTAAGAGCACGAGGGAGCGAGAGCATGCGAGAGATGCACAATTGAGAGAACAAATTTAGGATTTCCACATCTACCTAAAGATTAGTATACAAGAATAAATACATTAATGTTTATTAGATTTTTTAAGTATTTATTTTTATTAATAAGTGTTTATTTGATTGTTTTATGATGACAACGAGATGCTACTACCTTTAAATGATGAAAGAAATCACGAGGACACCAATGAAAAACATGGAGGTTCAATTCGTGAATGAAGATGAATGAAAAACGTGATTGAATTGCACAACTTCTTGTGTCTGGTTGATATTATATTGTCTAGGAAAAATTATTATTATTTATATTTTGTTGTTGGAGATCAGTTATATTTTTTATGCTTATGTATTTACATTTCAAGATATTTGTGCTTCTAAAATTGAATTGTCCAAAAAGCTTTAATACAAAAAATAAAATTAATTTTTATTTTTAACTTCAATAATTTCAAGTTTCTAAGAAAAAAATTCAATAATTTCAAGATAACGTGCGTTTAATTTCAAAAAATATTTATTTCTAAAAAAAATCAAAACGTATGTTTTTCTTTATGAAATTAGATCATAGTGTTTAATAGTCCTTTATGGTAATTTAACTTACATGTAAACATTTTGGTATAGGACAAACCAAACAAGGTTATGTATATAAACACTTGTAAAAAGATCTAACCAAACATGTAAGTGTTTAAATTTTAAACTCATTTTATAGAAAATATTTTTTTAAAAATGTATTCTTAAAAAATATTTTTCAAAGACAATCCAAAACACACCGTTATATGTCGCGTCTCCAACATTAGCAAAAATAAAAAAATAAAAAAAAATTAAAATTGCCCTAGTGGATAGCATTGGAATGTTGTTAAAGAAAAAGTCAAATGACTCATCGAACATCTCAACACTAGATTAAGAAATAATCTCACGTGCCTAGCTATTTCTGTAATGTCTAAGTGTCACCTATGTTAGGGACAATGAACCCTCCGACATATCTCCACAATAGTATGATACTGTCCACTTTGGACATAAGTTGTTATGTTTTTTTTTTTTTTTTTTTTTTTTCACCCAAAATGTCCATATCATTGAAGATGGTTGTCTACACTTAGCTTACATATCAACGATCTTTCTATTATCTAGTCAATGTAGAGCTTTGATTGCATTCCCAATGCAATCACCTAACATTGCAAACTACAAATACAAAAAAGCCATTACTTATGGTGCACCGTTGAAACACTGTCCCTAACAAAAAATGTGGCCACAATTCCTCATCTTTGAAGCTTCTGCACGCTGCAAGACATTGCTTAGGAGAGAAATGAGATTAATTAACATCTTGAACTTACTTCTTTCTCCTTTCCCTATATCCTTGTATCTTTCTTATGGAGTTTCTCTAAATTTTTTACTTTGCATTGATCAACATGATTTGGTTACTTGTTTGTTTTGATTGATTTCTTTTATTTTATTCATGCATTACCTATGTATTTATTTATGTCATGCTTAATGCTTCCAATCTATTGAACATAGACTAATTGAAATTAAATTCGAATCTTACATTGAGAGAGATGATTTAGATGAGAACTTAATGCGACTGTTATTATTTGTATCTTCGTGACAAGTGGAACAATTGCATGTTCGGTCTTGATTGTTTAATTAATCAATTCCTACATATGTATAATTGGTGAAATCAATCTCTTAAGACCTTCCTCCATTGGTATTTCCTTAGAATTTTCAATCCATCCCATTGATATAGTTTTTGAATATTCATAAATAAAAATTGAGTGGCTCCATTATTTTTACAGATACTCAAGTGAGCTAGAGATCCAATCCAAAGGGCAACCTCCTAAATTTGACCTGTATATTTATAGTAAAACTTAATCCATACAATTGTATTAAACAATTCTTGGTACAACCATGAACAAAACTATTGAAACAAAATGAGATGAATCACACAACCTCTAGTATGTAAGACCAACAGACAAAACATTGGAAAGAAATCTCACCAAATTGAGACCAAGACCTAATATAATTAAGAACTACTTGAGGAGTGCAAGCCCAGTAGGAGTCAAGAGAGACAAGCCCAGTTGAGGAGGTTGAGCCCACTAGAAGTCAATCAAAACAGGAGTCTCCAAGCAGTGTGAGGAGCAAACCCACAAGTAGTCCACCAAACATGACACTCAAGCAAAGAGAAAGACAAGGTTAAGAGGTCCAATTATAAGGCATGGGACCAAGCTTACCCACATTAGTCAACTCCTAGTCAATTCAATTACAAAATGGCAAAATTGCCAACCTAGCACTTTGATACATTAATATGTATATGTATATATTGGTATGACACTAGGCCATTTAAGTTAGACCATATACTATTAGTAGTTTAGGTAGTAGACACAACTGATCAACTATAGTGTTATGTCACATCTAGTATTGTCTTCATACCCCACCAGCAATTTTAGTCTTAATGATTGCAATCTTATCTATTATGGATTAAAAGTAATGGAGGATTATTTGAGGTAAATATTCACTACTACTATTGCTAAAACTTTATTTAGTACTCTACACAATCTAATTTATTCATATATTGAAAATTAAATTTTGTTGATCTTTGGGAATTCATACTAGATAATTGTTCGATGATGGCAATAATGGTAGCAGCGTCCTTAGATGTCTTAAAGTGATTTTCTATAGGAACGTGTTAGACACCCATAAATCGATTTGGTTAAAATGAAGAACCAAATTGAAATCTAATGGTTCGGTTTGGTTTTAGTCGATTTGTATAATTATGAAAACCAAACCACTTGAGCAGGTTCGAATTTTCGATTCGATTCCTTACACGCTTGTCATGGACATAAATACCGACATGCAAATTTGATGAAAATGAATGTGTCTCCCTAATGAAGTAAAATGTCAAATGATATATTGCCACATGGCATTTTGAGGACCACAATTGGTGGAACCCGCATGAAGATATCCACAGAGAGCGATCCACGTCAGAAAAGGATGTGCTTTATTTTTTTTTGCTTAAAGTCCTTATGGAAATGGGTGATCGGTCTGCCTCCGAGTCCATTTTTATGATTGGTTGCTCTCCAAAACCACTCCCATTTCCCAATAAGTTGTGAACCAAAATATCTACTTCAACATTAACAATTAAATAATTTGATGTTACAATTACCATTAAACCTTTATAATAAATGCTGGGAAAATCTGTAATAAAATTAAAGAAAAAAAATAGGTGTGTTTGGTCCCAACTTTTCAAAACATACCCTTGTTAAGTTTCAAATCTTTTAGCATAATTATATTTAGTTTACGAATTTTCAAAATGTAGTTTCTAAATTTTTAATGATAGATTTAAAACGTCATTTTTGAATTTATATAATTATATTTCATTTTGAATTATATATTAAATTTTAAGTTTAAGAGTATTTTTAAAAATGATAGATTAATAGAGATGACATAGAAGGCAAAGACTGATATTTGTGAGGTAGAAAGTGAAATAGATATAACCATAAAATTTCAAATACCAAATTTATAAATTCGTTCATATATAAAGCATGAAAAACTTTAAATTAAATAAGTCTTATATATATAAAAAAAAGAAAAAATTCAAACAATAATATGTTGGTGATGATTTCTTAAACTTTGAAATAATTGAATATTATATTCACAAAAGAATATAGCTAATTTTGGAGTATTACTTGTTTATTTTAATTTTCTTTTCCCTTTGTCAATCGAAGGTATCTACTACTCATATTTATTTACTTAGAAGTGTTTGTCAATAGAGCATTCTGATTGTTAGAACGAGTTTTTTTTTTTTTTTTTTTTTTTCTTTTCCTTTTTTTAATCAAAGTTTTTTTCTTCTTTTTTTTTTTTTTTTTGAAGTTTTTTTTAATAAAGAATTTTTTTTTTTTAAACGAGTTTTTTTTTTTTTTTTTTTTTTTCTTTTCCTTTTTTTAATCAAAGTTTTTTTCTTCTTTTTTTTTTTTTTTTTGAAGTTTTTTTTAATAAAGAATTTTTTTTTTTTAAACGAGTTTTTTTTTTTTTTTTTTTTTTTCTTTTCCTTTTTTTAATCAAAGTTTTTTTCTTCTTTTTTTTTTTTTTTTTGAAGTTTTTTTTAATAAAGAATTTTTTTTTTTTAAACGAGTTTTTTTTTTTTTTTTTTTTTTTTTGGAAAAAAGCAAGACAACCAAACCAAGCAATTAGGTAAAAATATTTCGAGACATAATCTGAGTGTGAACCACTCAAGGTAAGGAGAAGCAAGAATTGTAGACACTCGACCTCCAATGAGCCAGCACATTCTGATTATGTTGAACATGAGAAAAGGAGACAACTCCCAACTTCCCTCCTCTATTATTTGCTTCCTTAGTAAAAAAATCAGCTACATCATTCAACAAATTGATAACCTCCAAGTAATCATACTCCACCAAAATATTCGACACATTAATAGAAGACAAAGTTTCAAACCCAAAGCAGATCAGGATCTTTACCTTCAGGCATTTAGAAATAAATTTCAAACTTGCGATATGCACTCGTCCCAAATGGTTAAGAAGTACCAAATCCAACCCACCTGAATTGGAATTGGCGCTCCACGCCACTTCAGGATAAAGAGAAGTTTAGTAATTATTCAACATAGGAGATAAATAATTTTAACCTACAATTTTTTTTTTTTTTTGATAGAAATATGTTTTATCAGTTACTCTATTGTATTATTTGGAACTTTTTTCCCTTAAATTTTATATATTTCTTAAACATTATATCAAATAAAACTTTTATAGTCCTTTGGTCATGGTCCATATAGATGATCTCTCTTCCTGTTATTTTAGTACTTTTCATTTCATTTATAATTTTAACCATACCATGACTATAATGTGACCAAATTCCATTTACAAAATCACCTTATATTAATGTAAGCCTTTTATATTCTTCTATCATAATTAAAGACCAAATTATTTTATATGGACGTTGAAACCTTTCACCAACTAGGTTTCAACGACATTTCATGCAATGGTTTTTTTTGTTGCTAAATGTTTTTTTTAAAGAAAAGTCGAACTGTATCGATATTTTATTTTTGTCGCTAATAGTATTGGAATGTCTTTGTATTTGTTATCTAGGCTCCGAATGATCGACCAAACATTGCCCTTGAAACATAGGTTATATTTGTAGTTATGTTATTTAAACTAGTTACAATTGTACTGGTCCTAAGATTTATAGAAATGCACTATATAAACTCTCTAATATTACTAATGCCTCGAACTCTATAATATGATAATTTCTCTCTAATAATAAACTGCTCTCCCTGTATTTGTGAACGTAGCTAATACACTATTAGTAAATCACGTAAATTTTTGTGTCGATTATCTATTATTTACGGTTCTCTGTTTATCTTTGATTGTCAATTTCTTAACTAATGGTAATGTTATACAACTTCTATATCTTTTTGCACTTGATGGTCTAAATCATGAACAAATTTACTAACAAATTGAAAATTTTCTTCGTTTCTTGAAGAAAGAAAGAGAGATATGAAATACATTACACCAAGATGATCAAGAAGTTTTTTTTTTTTTTTCAATTTTATTGTCTCAATCACTACATGTTACATTCATAATGCAATAATAGGGCAGCAAGGACTCCCGATGATAAGAGACAACAAATACAAACCCCTTCTTTTTCAATACTCAAAATAAAATCAATACAAGCATTGATTAGGGGAAGACCCCATTTGAGGAGGGAAAATAAAGAAGAACAAAAAAAGTAGAGGTTTTAATTAGGGTTTTGGTGAAGAAGGGCATTAATTTTATAAATATAATATAATAATTGGTTGAAGATTTTAAAATAAAAGTATATAGAAATTGGTTTTTTTTTTTTTTTTTTTTTTTTGGTGAATATGAAATGAAAGGCTATTGGTTGGTTGTTGTTTGTTTGAAAAATCTGGCCGGTAGCCCGTGGACAGGCATTGGGAATGGCCCATATTCAACCCCACTTTGTGATCCCACAACTTCCCACCTACAGAAGTAACACAGAATTTCTTTATTATTATTAACATCCCATAATAATAATAATAATAATAATAATAATAATAGTAATAATTCGAAAAAATAATATAGTTTTCGTCTCTAAACGTTGGATTTAGTGTCTATTTAGTTCTTAAAGTTTTAAAAGCGATACTCTAGTTTTCGAAGTTTGAAAAATGCCTCTAAATAGTCTATGAGTTAAATTTGATCATCAGTTGATTAATAGAGAAAAGTGATTCGACATGTTGAGTTAATATACTTTTAAGTGTAGATGACATTTTTACTTATTTTCTGTTTTTTTTTATTTTCTATTATTTTGCCATATAATTTTGAGTTTGACCTTAAAGTGATAACTAATGTAGTTATCTACTAAGCTTTATTTAGATTAACTAAAAAATAATAATATATCTATTTAGTCCACTTTAAGCCTATGATGTTACTATAAAAAAAATAATGTCTGGGTGTAACTTACATCTCTTTCGAACACAAAGAAAAATAAATATTTAATTTTTTTATTTTTAAAGAAAGAGAATTTTGTCACATAACAAGATACTTGGGTGAACTGCACAAATATGACAATAGCTTGAGATGCACTCAAATATTATTTTTAAAAAATGTTAACATAAATATAACTCAACCGGCTTTAGATATATACCCTCTAATCACATGTATAATTATGTATGGAATGAAATTAATTTTTATGACAATTTATTTTGGGGTTTGGATTTACCTAAATTTGGTAATGAGGTGATGAAGCAAGATGAGGATTTCCAGCTTGGCAAGTTCATTACCAGGGCAAGAATGTACTCCATTGCCAAATGGCATGAATGTATTGGGTCTTGGAGCCACCTACATAACCCACAATAAAGTTCTTAGAAAACCAATTTTTTTTTTTTTAAAAAAATAAGAAGAAACTATGTAGTCCAAATTAAAATTGGGTTATATTTTAAATAAAATAAAATAAAAAAGAGAATATGAATATTCAAAAAGCTTACCTCAAATCTAGAGGGATCAAAGATATGAGGATCAGGGAAGTACTCATGGTTGTGATGAATATTCCTAAATAAGGGCATCACCTTCCAACCCTTTGGGATAAGATACCCTAAACATATATTAAAAAATATATAATATGATTAATTAATTAATTATTTACTAATTTAAAAAAATGGTGTGAATGACAAAAAAAAAAAAAAAAGAAAAAAAAAGAAAAAGGAAAAACCAAGGAATATACCTTTATATTCCACATCAACAACTGCCTCCCTAAAAGTGAAAGATATGATGCTAGCCATTCTCAAGCTCTCTAATACCACCTGAAAATAACCAATATGCATATTAATCATCATATTTATGAACCAAGTCTTTTGATATTATTATTATTATCATTATTATCATTATCAATCGTTTTTTAGAAAGGAAGGTTTGTAATAATCCATGCAGATGAAAATGAGTTATATATTTAGAGACTAAATTGATACAAATGAAAATGAAACATGTTTTATATTCTATATTGCATTTGATAAATGTGAATTAAACATGTTTTACAAAATTTCCATTTGATAATCACTTTATTTTTAGGTTATGTTTTTAAAAATTAAACGCCTTCGATTTAGAATTTTTTTTGTATTATTACCTACTTTTTAAACGTTTTAAAAAATCAAAGCCAAAACTTTCTTCTTTTGAAATTTGGTATAGAATTCAAGTGTGTTGTGCTGCGGGTGTGAAAAATCTTACCAACAAATTATGAAAAAAAAAAAAGAATAAAAAAAAAAAAGAAAAAAACATACCCTATGAGCAAAGGGCATGTCTTTAATTTGAGCCCAAGACAGAGGCATCTTCCCCTCTCCATTTCTTCTATAAATTTCCATCTGCTCTGCCTGAAAAATTTACAAAGAAATAAAATAAAATATTAAAACAACTACATTTATAACAATTCCGTCTCGAAACGATAATAAGTAACAATAATTTAGTCCACAAATTTTAATAATTTAATTTCTATTACGAAGATATCCCATCAAAATTAAGTATCAAATTTTTATTAAATACCAACTCAAGCTTTGTAATTTACAAGTAATGTGACATTTGATCCGTTTTATTTACTTGTATAAAAAATTTCATTAAATCAATAGAGACAAAAGCGTGAGATGGGAACAAAAAATGGTTCACAAATTTAAAAGTAGAGAAAGTAATAAAATGGTTACCTTGACGGCTTCAAAGAGCTTCAAGTTGTCATGAAGATATTTAAGAATCCAAGTGAGGACAGTGGCGGTGGTGTCTTGGGCGGCGAAGAGAACTCCGATGATGTTGTCGGCGATTTGATCTTCACTTAAACATTCTCCATTTTCATCTCTGAAGTTTAAAAGATGACCCACTAAATCTTTCTCTGTTACTCTTTTTTCTCTTCTCTCCATAATTATCTCTCCCAGAATCTCTCTCAGCTTCTTCCTTGCCTTTTTAATTCATTAAAAAATATATATATATTATATATTATATATTTAATGAAACTGTGTTAAGAAAAAATAATAAAAAAAAAAAAGAACAATAATATGGGAATCTCAGAAGATTAATTGTCGGGATTTTCTTACTGATAATGCTTTTGAATATGCTGTTCCTGGTAATTTGGTTGGAAAACAATTGTAGCCTTTGTCTAATATGCAATACTTTTCCTTTAGCTTCTCTTTGTACTCATTTTCTAGCTTACCAAACACTGCTACAATTCCCACCTCAAAAGAAAACTGTTCACACAAACATACACAAAATTAGTTAAAAAATATTCAAAAACTATTTGAATTTTGATTGCCCAAATATGGGATTTCACTTCATCCTTGGCTCGGCTGCATTCATCTTTTTTGCCGTCTACTTTTTTATAAAAATATTTTTGAATTTTTTTTGTTCTGAAATTGAAATGAATCGAAAAAAGATAGGTGCAACCTAAGATGCATTTCATACATACAATTTTTAAGATTCTCTTTAGTAAAATAAATACAACGACTATCTAAGAATTTTAAGGACATTTTGATAATGGTTTGTTTGTGTTAGCTCTTATGTTTTTGAAATTTATGTTGGTTTCTTAGTATGATTTTCATATATTTTTTTTAAGTAAACATATAAATTTTTAGTTAAATTCTAAATAAAAACAATCTTTTGAAAAGTAAAAGAAGTAGATTTCGTGTTTGAAATTTGAATAATGGTTATAGATGAGAAAACAAACCTAATTTAAAAAAAAAAAATGAAATAAAATTTTATTTTAGTGCAATAGTATAATGTGTTGAGCGAGAATTTAAACTTCTTTTTGAATCAGTTGAATTATATTTAAGTTGATACATAGTTTTGTATGTATTATTAGCTACAAAATGATTTAGAGAAATTCTCTGTTTCTATAGAAGTTTTTGTTCATTGTGTTATCCGGTGGAAAAGAGGGGACGGACCTTTTTCATTTCGAGGAAGGTGTTGATGACGTGGCCGGCGGCGGCCCAGGAATCGGTGGCGGAAATGGCGGCGGCTTCAATATGAGGAATAAGAATTCTGAGTCGTTCAAGAGATAAAGAATTTTGAACAAGTTTCCTGAGGTTAGAATGGTAATTTCCTTGGTGGAAGAAAAGCGCCGCCGGTCCGATCATGGTCTCTTTGCTTTTCGGGTAAGTCGGCCGGAATAAATGGGCGTTTGTCACCAGAATGAACCGTGCTGCGGCGGCGCTTGCCAACATCACACAAGGATATCCCAAAATGTTGGTCTTAAAAATTTCTCCATATCTGCCACCAAAAACAAAAATCCAATTAAAATTTCACTTTTTTGGGGGGATAAATTTTATAAAAAAAAAAAAAAAAAAATTGTTTTTTTACTTATTTTTTATTTTTTTAAGGAACCTTCTCTGTTTTTGTGAGAAAAAGATATTAGGATCTTGAGAATAAAGTTGCAAAGTTTCACCAATCCAAGGCAATCCCATGGAACCAGGAGGAAGTCTAAGAGCTTTTTGGGATTTAGGCTTTCCAGTTCTTTTAAGAAATGAAATGGAAAAGAAAGCAAAAAGAAAAAGGAATATTATTATGTAAAGAGGAACAGAGAGAGCTTCCATTAGAAAATGCAGCAATCTCTCTGTTTCTCTCTTTAGACTTTGTGGTTTTGAGGGAGAAATCAAGCAGAGGAAAATAAAACAAAGGAGAAATATGAGTGTAAATGATGTTTTTTTCTTCCCCTTTTTTTTTTTTTTTTTTTTTTTTTTTTTT
>QLSR01000454.1:1887510-1929429 GCA_031780015.1 Citrullus colocynthis | reverse complement strand
TTTTTTTTTTTTTTTTTTTTTTTTTTTTTTTTTTTTTTTTGTGTGTGTGTGTGGGGAAAGTTTGGGAGTTTTCTTTGTGTTTTGTGAAGTGAGAGTGAGGGGAATGAGTTGGGGTATTGAGGGTTTAAATAGAAGGAAAATAGAAGTGGGGGGAAGGGGAAGGATATGGGAAGAGACAAATTTTGAAAATTTTTTGGTTTTTTTAGAAGACAAAATCTGCCAAATGTTTTGTGCTGGATTTTGCATTAGACTATGTTAAAAGTGATATGTGTACGTATATATATTATTATTATTATAATATATAGTCAAACTCTCAACTTAGTTGTAAACTAAACTCAACTCTAATTTTCTAGTAGGTTGTAAAATTTTTAATATTTTAAATAAGTGGTCGGTATGGAGCTTGAATTATATAGTCTCAAAATCTCTTTTATCTCTTTTAATACACTACAACAACAAGAATAAGTTTCCATAACACAAGGGTAGAAAAAAAGGGTCATAAAAGCTAAAAATTGGAGGGAAAACATAGAAATTCATAATTTTGAAAATTTATAACATTTTTTTTTTAATGTCGTTCATCAATGACAATTAATGAAATAACCTACTTTTTCCAAATATATACATATTCTATAATCATTAGTTTATTTTTATTTTTTATTTTTATAAGTAGTGGGATGGAGAATGCGAAAGTATGTTTTAACTAATTAAGCTATGATAAAATTAACAAGTGAGAATTTGAGAGGAAAGCATTTGAATCTAAAATGAGCTAACATTTCTTTAAAAATTTTATTAACAAACTAATCTTTATTGGTTTAATTGTCCTTATATCTTATATTATTTCAATATTTTGATCATAATGATTTGAGGTTAGAAAAGGACCCTCTTTTTAATAATAATAATAATAATAATAATAATAACTGATTGATTAAGATGGAATTCAATTTGATCACATTTGGCTTTAAGGAAGGCATAAATAGTTTCCCATATTTAATGATAATATACACATATAATCTAGAAAAATCAAGAAAATGATATATGTTCAAATTTTGACAAAGTTGAAAAAGAGAGATATATTTTTTTTTCGAGAAAATTCTTGGTTGGATAGTAATATGAGATCCCTTCTATACTACAACGTGGGGCCGACTTAATAAAATAATAAATTTAATACACTAAAATATAATAAAATAATAATTCTTTTTTCAATATACGTGGAGTAATAAATAAAAGCACTTTAAAATAAAATAAAAGTACTTATATGCGTATACATATATACACACATACATATACATATGAACTATTTTTAAATATAGAAAATAGAACTAAATTATTTATAAAAGCAAAATTTTACTGTTTATCACTATCTATCGCAGTCTATTGCAGACAGACAGTAATATTTTATTATCATTTGTAAATATTTTTAATAATTTTATTATTTAAATTAATTTTTATACATAAAAATTTTTTTGTGAAGATAGTAGTGGATGAATGTAGATGGTCCAAAGGAAACATGAATGCCGTCCAAACATTAAGCAAAATTTTACTGTTTATCACTATCTATCGCAGTCTATTGCAGACAGACAGTAATATTTTATTATCATTTGTAAATATTTTTAATAATTTTATTATTTAAATTAATTTTTATACATAAAAAATTTTTTGTGAAGATAGTAGTGGATGAATGTAGATGGTCCAAAGGAAACATGAATGCCGTCCAAACATTGAGAATCCAATTCCCAAATTCAATGGGGGTGTCCACAGCACGTTTCCCAAGGGTTTTGTGTGTTTCCTCTACATCAATCCAAATTCCTAAAAAAAATTTAGTATTATCTCAGTAGTAGCTATTTTCGTTCATAATTTAAGAAGTCACTGAATGATATATTAATTTATTTTTTTATTATGTATAATTATATTTTTAAAATTATTTTCAATCAATAGTCAATTCAAGTATAATTTGATGGATAATAAGATATAGTTATTACGGATTTGCTTAGTAGAGAATCCAAATTCTGCTTTATGTTTTCATATTCACTAAATCAACAAATATGTGTTCGACAAACAACTTGAATTTTGTTTCTTTAGAAATACAACATGTGTTATAAACTCAATTTCTTTTTTAAAAATATAATATGTATTATATAATGTATTATAAATTATATAATATTACAAAATAATAATTATATAAATTTTTTAACATATATCATATTCATAAATAAATTAATAATAGTTTATTGTCGATTAAATATTAGTGGGTACCTACAACTAGTTTTATAATTTATAAATATATAGTATCAAACACATTTTAAAAAATTGTTTAAATTAGAATCTAATTTGTGGATCTACTACCAAACACAAATCTGAAAACACGAAATACAACTCTACTTTCGTTAAATTCCTTGTTTCCAAAATTTTGTTTTCAAATTCTCTACCAAACGGGTCTTACGTTTCTTAAGAATTGAAGGTTTGATTATCCTACATCTAATATTTGTTAAACAAATTACAAAAAATATATAAATACAGTTTTAGTCTTTGTACTTTTAATTTTAGTTCCTTTTAGGCCCTATACTTAGAAAGTATTTCGTTTTGGTTCACATACTAAAAGGTGACCATTTCGGTCATTCATTTTTATTTTTAAGGGACCAAAATGATCGTTTCTTAAAAATTTGAAGGATAAAAATTGAAAGCGAGCATCAAAATGAACCAAAATTGAAATTACAGAGACCGTAATTTTGAAAGTACATAGACCAAAATAAGTCAAAGCCAAAAGTACATGGAAGCAAGTAGTATTTAAACCTAAAGATGTTTTAAAAAGTTCATTATAAATTTAATCTTTCGACTCCCCTCACTTGTGAGATTGGAAGTTTGCACAAGACTTAATAAGGTGAATATCAATTTTAACGGGAATAAACATTGACAATAAGGGGAGTTTGATCATAAGATCTCTAGACTTGGTATCATGTTGTTGAATCACCACTAAATTCAAATGATAAATTTAATTTTTTAACATGGGATAAATGAATGAAATCTCTACGTACTTCACATAATTTTTGTTAAGATAGAAACGAATCCAACAAGCAAAGAATAAAGAAAAAGAAGAAATTGACACAGACGATCTACGTGATTCACTAATAGAGTGTTAGTTACATCTATAGACAAAAGAAGAGAGTAATTTTATTATTAAAGAGAAATATCAAATAAACAAATACAAAGATATATATTAACAAATTTAAGATATTCCAACAATTTGGGGTTTAATTATCTAAATACTCACATATACATGACTCAATTACAAGGGTTAATTCCTTCCAACTCATCCATTTTGTCTTTTATATAATAATGAAGATGGTGTTGTTATTGGTTTGAAGCTCAAAAGAGAAGATTTGCCTCCATATATCAAAGAGAAATCTTCTTTTCTCCCTTAATTTTGATCCCCATTCTGTCTCAAAAAGTTGGTGGCAATCACAGCTAATGGCTAGCTAATGGATATGATGATGATGATGAATGGTAGTGGTGGTGGGATACTATTTATGGGTCAAGAAGGAAGACTAAGATTTTATTTGTGGGTGAAATTAAATAAAAGGCATGCTAAAATAATCATCATCTCCCATATTTGAAAGTACTAAGGGCTTATTTGACCATATTTATTTTATTTGGCATAAATTTATGGCTATATTTCAAGAAATTTGGTAAAAAAAAGTGTCAGGTTAAAACTTTGATAAAAAAAAAAATAAAAAACAAATATTTTCGACTTAAAATTTGAGAGGTTGTATTAATTTTAACCTTAAATTTTTAATTTCATCAATTCAAATCTCAAACTTGATAAACTGTATAATTTTTACCTCAAACTTTTAATTTCATCCTTTAAACCTCTACTTGACGACTTACTGAAAGTGTAGGGTTAAAATGGATATAACCGGCCAAGTCTAATGTTTAAATTGATGAAATTAAAAGATTAGAGTTAAAACTAATACAACTGACAAGTTTAAGGCCGAAAGTGAACCTACAAAACGAAACTAACTTAAAAAATATAAAGAGTACCAAAAATAGTATTTAAACATTCTTATTTAGTAAGCAATCTCTATTTCTTAATTAATTTTTTTTTTTAAAAAAAAATAAACTTCAGTTTCACTTCAAATTTATTTTTATTTTTCTTTTATAAGGTATAAATGTTACTAACATACATTTACCAAACAATTCTTGAAATGTATAGGTAGTGTGAGAATACTATTATTATTCCTTCTTTCTCAATAGGGCAATCCATGAAATGCTAGTATGTGTTCACACTCTTTCAAAATTTAGCTAACTTAATTTTGAACTCAAACATAAAAATAGATTCTCACCTTTAAACTCACCACAAACCATTGGTGTCTAGAAAGAGATGGAGAAGGAAAGAAAGACAAAGCATAAATTAAATATTTTTAGTTCATATAATACTAAAATAGAAAAGCTAGCAACTATTTTTCAATTGGATGACTTGTTTTTGAAATATTGTTTTGATGTTTAGTCTCTCCACAACATCTCATATGCGTGGACTACTAATTTAGGAAACGAGGTCCTTCCTTGTTTATTAAATTAGAGAAAATATCCTAAATGGTAGGTCTCAATTATGTTCGTAAACTTTAAAAATTAATTGTCTTTTAAATTATTTTGTTAAGTTGAAAATCAACATGACGACGACATTCATATACATGAAATTATTTACAACATCCATTAGTTACGCAATTTGACATGACAACTGATGTGTCAGATTTGATTTCTACGTGAACAATATTTTTTGAACTAACTTAAATAATTGCAACACAATCTTAATCATACATTTAGTAGTAAAAAATATCATGTACATCTTTTATTTTTTACACATTAGTTTGCAATATGAAAATCAATTTTCATAATTTATTAATTTAATGAAATTTTTTTTTTTAAAAAAAAAAAAAATTCAAACTTCACATTATTGAAACATATTCCCAATTCAATTCCAAAATTTAGGGATGTTTTAGAGATATATATTGACAAGTGCTCTTCTTGTCATTGTTTGATGTCTTTCATCTTTCATCCTTCATCTTCAAAAAGGGTTATACATGATCAGCTTGAACCTCACAGACTCAAATTTACCTTCCTCATTCTTCCTCCTCTTTCATAATTTTGAGAATAGATCTATTATTTTGTAACAATAAATAATAATTGTCAATACTATAATTCTTTTTTTTTAAAAAAAAAAAACTTTTTATCTCTCACCTTATACATTTAAGATGTATAAAACTAGACCAAAGTGAGTTTATCTCAACGTAATTGACATGATCTTCCGCCTTATAGGTTGAAGGTTCGATCTTCATCTTTGCATTCGTTGTACTAAAAAAAAAGCTATAAGACTATGACTATAAGTTAAAATAATTATGATAGAAAAAAGAAGCATTCAAAATTCAATAGGTTAAAAGGTTGCATGATCAAATTTCTACATCATTTTGAAATGAAGGAAATTATTAAAAGTAATCACTAGATCATTTGATGCATGATTAAAAAGTATACCATATCTCTCCATAACATATTGAACAATTACATGAAAATGACAATGGAGAAAAAGAACGTAGATTTAATGCTTATACAAGATTAAACAAAAAGTTGGAGAGAGAAGGAAGGACGAGTCTCAAAGAAATTGATAGAGAAGTCTCTCGAACACTTAACTGTTATAAGAGTATAACATCTTCGTATATTCTACATTATATTACACGTAATCGAACATAGGGATTGAAATATTTAACATATATGAGAGTGGTTAGGGTAGGGAGAGAGAAAGGAAAGGAGTGAGTGTGTATAATTTGCACATGGAAAAAAGGAAAACAATGGGTGAGGAAATTATAAAATGGGACCTTTTATATGTCCTTTGCCCAAAGGAGGGAGGAAATGGAATATAAGCAGACAACCTATACCTTGCCACCCTTGCATTTATTGCCCAAAAGGTTAGGTTGATTGCTACATCATTTTCTTTTTTCACACTAAATGCTTTTTTTCCTCTTCATTTTTACTGTTTTTCCTTCTTTGGATAACTTCATTTTCTTTGGTTAATTCTAGAACAATGTGAGATGTACATAAATCAAAACCTACCCCTTTTATTATAATCTTTGGGAGGAAAAAAAAAAAAAAAAACTTGTTACGTTGTATCAATTTTCATTATAAACTTTCTGTTTCATCAAATCAAACTTTAGATTGACTTCAATGTTACAATTTCTACTTTCTATTCAATTTCCACGAAGTCACCATTAATTTTGGGGCAAATTGCAAAAATCACTAATAAATTATAGTTGTAGTTGCAATTGGACCTTTAAACTTTTAAAAATTAAACCCTCAACAATATATAGATGTTAAAATTGAGTTGGATTGGACCTTCAAACTTATATAATTGTTATAAATTGTAACATTCATATAAGTTTAAGAGTTCAATCTTTATCATTTGTGAGTCCGATTTCTCCAACGTAAACTTATGGGTCTAATTTTAACACTTGAAGAAGTTTAAGGGCTTAATTTTTATAATTGAAAGTTTTAAGAGTCTAATTGCAACTACCATCGTACTTCAAAGATGGTTTTTGCAATTTGCTCTTAATTTCAATAACAAATCAAGTTCTATATAAATTTAAGTTTGATTAATACACAAATTAATTATTGAATAATTTTGTCAAAACTCACGAATTTTAACCAAAATTTAGCTTTATCGTCATATTTTCTTTGAAATGTAATCATTTTTGTACCAAACATATGTTTTATAATTCATTAAAAACATATGAGAATAGTTTTTCTTAATGAAGTTTAAAACAAAAACTTATCCGTAGTTGAAAATTGCAAACATTTTTTAAGTTAGGTTTAGATTATAACGTTCATTCAAATTTGGGGTATAATTGGATGAACTTAGATTTTTAGGATAAAAATTCATACAACATGACAAGTTCATGAGTAAAAATTGATTTTTCTTTCAACATTATATATCTAAATCATATGTCAAATTATCAGGATAGTCAAATTTAAATGATGGAGATGAATATTACAGAATTACTATATCCATTGTAAAGCTAATTGAGTTTAATTGGCCAAATTAAAGTGAGCCCAACTAACATACATTACGTGTTAGCGACTAAAAAATTAAATTGTATTTCATTTTTAGTAATTTTTGTATATTTTAATAATGAGTTAGTAATGTACGTAATATAGCTTATAGCTTAGATAGGCTATTATTTGTAATTCTTCCTCAACTTGTATTAGAATGGGTAAGTCAAATTTATGTTTAAAGTCTTTACTTTTTTCTTTCAAACTATACCCTAAATTATTGTTTAGGTAAACAATAAAATTGATATCCACTTCATTTAGTTGAGTTGTTTCTAGAGATTTCTTACCAAATGTGGTCATTATTTCTAATTTAGGTAATACTATTCATATTTTTGTTGGATAGTCTTTTTTACTACTTAGTTCTTAAGTGTTTTATTACTTAAATTTGTTAGTAGCTTGGTGGATAATTAATTTCATCTCCCACTTCTGTCATTATTTAACTAAAATAAGAAATAATAAGAAAGAAAGATGATATGAAATTAAAAGTTACATGTTGTGTACCACAAATTATTTTTTCATTAGTAATTTTTATTTGTTATTAATAAAATAACCATTTCAATAACATAGATGATTAAATTACTAGTGTGGTGATGAACTTGAGAATTTTATTTAATAAATCTCTAAAACTTCCAATAAATGTTTAATATATGTTAATACTTCCAATGTTGTTTCTATTATGTCTCTAAGTCTAAATTTTAAAAGGAGTCTAATCCAATTAATTTATGAACATTTAATTCTATATTAAATAAATCTTTGATTTTTTTTCTTTTTGAAAAAGGAATGTCTTATAATCAAGATTTTTATTAAACACAAACATTAATGTTTGAATCATTTGGTTTTTTAAAATTGTGTTTTGTTTTTTGAAAATTTATTTGCATTGAATTTTATCTTTTAAGAAAACATTTGAAGTAATAGCCAAATTTTTAAAAAGGAAAAAATAAACTTAACATGAGTTTTTGAAAACATTAGTAGCAACTTGATTAAAAAACAAAGAGAAATCAAAAGAAAAGACTAGACAAATTAAAGAGCAAAAAATGTAAAACAAATTCGTAGTTAAAATTAGTGTTTGTATATTTAATCTTTAAAAACTAAATAGTTATCGAACCAGATTTTAGATACTTATGAAAAAAAGAAAATCTATTAAATATGATAAAAATAAAGTTTGATCTCAAAACTAACTATGAGAGGAGTAATTCATGGATCCTACATAAATTATGACTTTTTCCCAAATTTTTATGTGGGAATCTCAACATGCCTTTTCAAGATGGTACCACTTCGAGTTAATTATTCTTGAGTTCAATCTCAAATTTTTTTTTTTTAACCAAATATTCATTTTATGAACACTAATACCATATTAGAAAAACAAGAGATTTCAACTTAAAATCGGTTGATGGTTGCTCCAGAAAGGCCTAAAGCCCACAAGTAGGCCCAAGCCTAAGGAAAACTAGAAGGCAACATGGAAAAACACGCGTCCTAAAAAGAAAAAGTCAAAGTCTCAAGTTCTGGACCAACCAATTGAGTTGATAAATGTATACCAATCGAGAAATAACATAGCTACCTTCAATCTAGCACCCTACAACTTCAAGCTCCGTAAACTATCTTGACATTGTCAAAATTATACATAACTATAAACGACTATGAAAGGAAGGACATTATAAATAATCCCATTCGATAACCCAAAGAAAAAAGTAGTAATCTCCAAATGAGGGTCATTACCTCACCTTTGTATGCTTAACTTAGGTATCAGAGTGTTGTAAGTTTAGCACTATAACGATGTGAGGTTCTTTTATGCGAGTCGGAGATCAAGCCCACAGGAGTCTACGATGACGACAAATGCGTGTGAGCTCCATATGTCAACCACCTATGAAAAGTTAATTTTTACATCTTAGAAAGATAATAAAATTTTTCTATCTTTTTAATGTGAGATTTTCAACGCCGGAGATGTGATGAGACTCAAAAAATTGAGGCAAACATAGTTTGAGAAAAAGAAAAAAATAAAAATAAAGAAGAAAAAAAAAAATAAGAGGAAAGGAGGCGATGGGCGAGGTCACGTGGAATGGGACCCAAAATAAGAGCGGCGGTGCATTAGGGCTCACAAAGTTCTCATCTGGACGCCCCATTGTGATCTCCTGATTTAAAAGATCCCATGGTAAAGCCAACGTCAGCTCCCTCGTTTGTGGGTCCACGTCGGTGCCCCAACGTACGGAGAAACACCACGTGGAACCTTCTCGACGCTGGGCCCCACTTCCTTTTTATTATTGTTTATTATTTTTTCTATTTCACGTCAGCTCTCCCTCCGTCGTTATCACTCGTAGCTGGAGTTGCCACGTGTCGTACTCTAGCTGGTTGACGAAGGGGCTGGTACTCTGTGGGACAGCACACCAGAAACCAACCAACAGTCACCGTCGGATAAAACATCTGTGGGGGCCCATCCCATATGCTTGTGCTATTACATTGTACTCTACTGCGTGTTCTTGTGTACCTTTTTTAAATTCTTTAGGTTTTTTCTTTTCTTTTTTTTTTTTTAAAAATATTTTTTATTTTTATGTTACACGCAAAATTTATCTGTCTATTCTCTTTTTTTACTCCCATTAGTTTTTATTTAAATGCTAAAACACAATTTTGTAATAAAATAATTCATCATGAGGTTGGGAAAATAAGGTTTTTATTTATTATTATTATTTTTTTAAAAAAATTAATATCTGTTAGAAGGAAATTTTCTATTGACATTTGAGATAATAATTAATCTCTTATCCGTTAAATATTATATACAAATTAGTGAAAATAAGAGAGATATTATTATACATATGTTATGGGTGAAAAAGTAAATGTTTATTTGGCTATGCACTCATAGGATTGGTCATGAAGCCATAAGTTTATTGGATAAGTATGGAAGTTACCGATAGGGTCAACCATAAGGGTCAAAGAGATCAACTTCGCAAGTAATTGGGTCAAAAGATTAAAAGTCGACGAATGAGGTTGGCAATTGATGGGGAAATTATGTCCAAGTATTTGTCTTAAGACAACTACATGTGTCTTGGATCCACCAATGAGACTATATGTAACCGATAAATTTAGTATAAGTTAAATTAATTATTCAAGAGATTAATTAGCCAAGTGACCATTATAAAACGAATCATTTATATAATCAAAAGGGCGCAAGACATTTGAGGCATGATGGAATACATCCCAAATTCTTTACTCTCTAGCTCTCTAAACTATTACTAACTTGGTTATGAGAATGTTGATGACTAGACACTATACCAGTGTGAACTTTTTTGTCTATAGTGCAGGTCGATCGTTCAATTCCTCTTGAAAATTACAAATTCATAGCTGGTACAAATCTTAGTATCAACACGTGTAAATGATTTTTTTTTTCTTTTGTAATTTTTTATATTAATAGAGGAAGGTTATCTTAAGTAGCAAAATAGCCAACTTGACTACAAATTTATGATAATTTGTTCTACAATTAGATAACAACTAATCTCGAAAATTAGAGAATCAAATAAACTGAAGTTTACAAAAACCTCAACGAACAAAATTAAAGCATGAGTTCTCTTATTCAACCCACGTATGACATGAATGAATTGAACTTTGAAGTTTAGTCGTTTGAGATATAATATCAGTTAACATGGTAGACACCTCCACAAGGGAATATCAACCTCATTGGCTATATTGATCAACATAATTGAGTCAAAACATATAGTAAAGTGACTAAATGATTGATAGTATATTTTTTAATTCACAAAAATTCTTCATTATTTCAAAACTTAGCTTTTGCTAAATTCAATTTTTTACTGGATCAATTGTCGCTTGTAGTAGAATTAGATATTCAAATGCTAAACAGAGAAGATGAAGTATTAACCCTAGTGAAATTGGTGAGGAAAAACATTTTTGGCATTAGGAGCTCAATAGGAGACTTAGTTTAGACATATATTCAAAGTTGATTGTTTAGTTCGTTGGACAATGAATATGTCATAATCTCATGTTTGGAGAAATGATTTTTCTAGTTAATGATATATTTTCGTGGAAGTGATTTGGCCTCTTATTTTTGTAATTGTTTAGGTATTTGTTTTTTTTTTTTTTTTTTAAAGAAAAATCGATTATTTTAATGGAATATAAATAAAGAAATAAATAGCAAATACTTCTTTTTAGAACCCAAATCTAAAATTAAAACAGTTGTCGAAATGACATCAATTTTTGTTTTAAGAAAATGATTGTTTTATTTGACTTGATTAAAATTTTTTGGTTGCTTCTTTTGTTTTGTACTTTACGAATTGACAGCATGAATCATTTTCATCCAAATTTACTCAAAAGGACCTACATGATACCCATGAATTAATCCTCTTCTCTCTCATCCATGTAATTTCTCACATCCATGTTTAATATCAATTTCATTTTCACATTTTCATGTTCATAAATACACAGATATAACTATTGATAAAAATAAAAAATAGAAAATAACTATTATGATATCTTTTTTTAGACATATATTGTTCAATAATAATTGCTAATATAATATTACACGAGAGTGCATATTTTATTAGCAATTATAAAGCTAGACTAAAATGTAGGTGAGAATATTAATACCATTTTTTTTTTTTTAAGATAACATAAAACTTACCTTTTCTAGTTCAACAATTTGTTTCAAGATTTACAAAAACATAACAAGATATACATAAATTTGGGTTTACTTCAATCAATCTAAAAAGGCAAGAGATTGATGTGTGTTTGTTGTAGCTAAATGCACTATGCACTATATATATAAAATGATTTGCAATAAAATTGTCTTCATTTGTGTTGTGTTGTGGGTCACAAAATTTGTTGAGGCTTTTTTTTCTTTTTTTTTTTCCTTTTTTTTTTTAATTTTTTTAATTTTATTATTATTATTATTTTTTTTTTAAAAAATAATTCCCCTTCTTCTTCTCTACTTCTTCCAAGCCTCCTTCCACTTTAGTATTAGATTTAAACTTCTGGAGTTATATTAAGGAGATGTGTGGGAAGGAGAGGATTGGAGACTGGGGTCTCGTCGTCATTTGACCCAATAAGTTCTTAAAATTACTGGGTTGATATTAACATCAATTTTATAACTTATTAATTTCTTACATTGTTAAAAAGCACAAAAAAAAAAAAAAAAAAGCGTCAAAGCAAGCATGGTTCAAATTAGCATGCGAGTAAGTTAGCAACGATGAAGTTTGTGATTTGAATCCCCTACCTCAAAGGTGCTTAAAGGAAAAAAAAAAAAAAAAAAAAAACACTTTAAATTTTCAAAACCACAAAAAAAAAAAAAATTAATTTTTTATTCTTTAAATTTTTTTCTTTTATAAAAACTAAAATTTTTAAAAAAAAAAAAATAAAAAAAAAAAAAACAAAAAGGAGAAAAAAAAAAAAAAAAAAAAAAAACTCATTACATTGTGCAATCCACGAGTAGAAAACTCATTACATTGCTACTCATTACATTGTGGTTAGGTTATTGGAATTTAAAATGCGTAACATTTTAGTTTCAATCATAAAAATATTGATAAAAAAGTTTTATAGACCAAATGTGTTTACAAACATAAAAGCTAAGACCTTGTTTGGTTTTTGGTTAAGATTAAGCTAGAGTCTAGATATTCTAAAGTTTTTTGAAAAAAATGTTTGTAGTATTAGTTTAGAAAGTTTAGATTAAAATAGTCCGAATATAAAGTTCTTGTTCATGAAGTGTGCATGGAGTGCTCATTTAGAAATCTTGAGCTGGTGAATATTTAAATATATTTTAATCAATTGTTAGATGTTTTCTATGTTGTTATTTTAAATTGATTAGCTTAAATAGGTAAAGAATTATTAATTTAAAATAAAATACATTTGACAGATTTCTTAAAATGACTACGTAAAAGTGAAATATATATTTAATTTGATATATGACTATGTGTAAATTGAATATCATACATACTATTTTATGTAAATTAGTTTCTATAATATGACTAATCTAAAATTAAATATTAATTATTTGACTAATTTTAGTTGAGTAATTTGCAATTAAAATTCAACTCAATTTTTTTTCAAAAATATTAGAAGGATATTTGTTTTCGTTAATTTTGATTTTGAAATTATTTAAAAAAAAATTTGAATTTTTTCTATAGTTTGAGATTTTAATTTTACTAACTAAAGAAAGCAATCAAATTATAAATTATGTCCGAGTTAGCTTACGTACACCTCGACTAATCTCACGGGACAACCTACTTGACCCTACAACATTTGGGTGTCAAAGAAACCGGTAGAATATTAAATCTTAGGTTGAATCCATGACTCCTTGGCCCCATTGGCCCTTTTTTAGATATTTCCAGTACCACGAAACCAATCCATGATGGTTGAATTACGCAATTTATCATTCATCTTACTTTTAGATAACTAAATTAAAAATAAAGGCATTGATTTAGAGGTTTGACCCTGATGTAAGTGAATTTGCGATGACTATTCACTTCATATTGTTCAAAGGAACAAATGGAAAAAATGACAACTCATTTTATTATTATTTGCACCAAGTAGAAAATTGCATAATTAAACAATTTTAAATATAGCTAGTTAAAAATTAAAAATTGTTTATTTTACTATTTTTAAAATGAGATTTCATAGATTTCGTTACTTCAACTCTTTTGTTACTCTAATATGCTAACCTAAAGTTAAACAAACTATAATTTTAATTTAAAATCAGTTGCTAAAGATTATATATTTTTGGTTAATTGACTAATGAAAAAATTCAAGAATGTTGTTAATCAAATTAACTTAAATGTTGTTAATCAAATTAACCAATTATTGTCAGGTAGAGACAACTCATTTAGGGTACACTAGTAACAAATTGTAGTTTTCAAGTTGAAGAGACAAATATTCTATTTTAAACAAATAGGAAGAGAGGGTGTATTAAAAAAATAATAGCTAAAAACCAAGGGAGAAAAAAAGTATTTTAGAAAACTATTATTGCAATTAAAAAAAAAAAAACAAACATTTCTTAAAATTGTGTCTTTAAGATTTCGTTTATCTATCAACTTTTAAATTTCTATTAGTCATTAAAGTTTAAAAATGTCTGGTAAGTCTTAAAGAGTGGTAAGTCTTAAAACTCTTTAGATCTAAAAGTCTCCTATCATATTCAAACATTTTTTTTAATCACTAATTTATTAAATGAAAAGTTGAATTTCCTATGTTGGTGCATAAAACTTACATGTGTTGCCGGCCTCCATGTGCTATCTATTAGCCCGCTCCTCTGGCCTAGCCTCGCCTATTGGAACTAACTCGTGTGAGAGTACTCACATGGGTGTGGTGCCAAGTCGACACACTTCAATGCTTAAGTTGGTACAAGGGGTGTATAGTTTAGCTAAGCACAGAGAGTAAGGGTTGAGTTATCCTTTGGAGCTTACTTATCTTTTCCCTTGAGATTGTCAAATGAGGCTATTTCTAAGGTTCTTCTTTTAACACCCATTTGTAGTTATGTATAACGTTGACGATGTTAAGGTGGTTAGCTTGGTTCAACTAGTTAGCCTGACACTAATGGTCTGACTTCTTACTCTCCTTTTGGGACATAGAGTTTCTCATGTCGTCTCTCAATTTTCCTTGGGCTTGTACCTACCTGTAGACTTTAGGCATTGCTTAGACGTAACAATAAAATCCAAAAATATAATGATGGTGCCTCATCACTTATATTGAGGAAGAAACTTGCATTAGATAGTAGAAAATATGGACATGTGTCGAAACCGTATTGAGTACAAAATAACAACCAAACAAAAGTATAAAAACAAATAATACAAGGACCAAATAACAAATACAATAAGCTGACTTGAACACTCACGAATATGATAAAAAAAAAATATATATATATATATATATTCTAGCATTAAGGTAATCCTCAACATCTTATAAAGTCAAACAAAAATAGGAATCTATCTACGTACAAAATTAAAATAAATATATGAGCTTCCTAGACAATTTCTTAACTCCATTTTTAAGATTAATTAGACACATTTTAAAGTTTGACAACCTACTATTCAAATATGGACTCGACTTTTCGCAAGAAATTATACAAATTCAACAGGTGGATTGTTAACTTTTTGAAAAAGATGATTTTTTTTTTTTTTTTTTTTTTTTAATGGTTGATTTTTGTCATCAAGAGGACAAACCGTCCAATCCAAGTTGAAGGAGTAATATGCAAATCCCAACAACTCCCACATTCTAAGAACTGAAATAAACATATTCATCCCCAATAAACAAGGCTTCCATTTTTGTAGGCTTATCAGCTTAATCTACTCTTAAAACGCCGTCGTATGCAAACAACCAACCCCCCTTCCTCTTTTTGTTGATCGCCAATAAGAAAAAAGTTGCAATTTCTTTTTTCCTTTTAATTTTGATCTCGTAATTCGTACAAATCTATGAATCACATTTTCACCACAAAAGTTTCGTAAAGTTGATCTCAAAATTTTATTTATTTATTTATTTTTTAAATTTGGTTTACTTGAAATTATTGATTAAGTTATTAGCTTATTGAACCAAATTCTAGAGTTTGTGTAGAAAAAAAAACAAAGAAACTTTCAACTCCAAAATTTTTTGAATAGGAAGTTATTTTAAATAACAACATTGCTGAAAATATTTGCAAATTAGTAAAATATCATAGTTTGTATGAGATAAATCACATTAGACTACTATCTGTGTCATGACATAGATAAATACAAATAGTAGTCTATCACAAATTTGTAAAATTTTGTTATATTTTTACATATTTTAGTTTATTTTCATTGATTTTTTTGTGATGCAGGAGAAATGTTAGATAATTAGTATAACTATTAATTTTAGGTTAATTAATATTTTAAATGTCACTGCCATCACTGATAGACATTGATATGTCTTTCAGTGTCTGTCACTGATAGATAGTGGTAGATTATAGTAGTATATCAATGTCTATTACTCTATCGTGACATTTTGCTGTATTTATAAATATTTTGGCTCATTTTGTTATATTTAAAAATATCTCTAATATTTATAAACTTAATTACAAAACTTTAAAAATAAAATAATGATTCGATTAGGCCTAAACTAAGTATAGCAAGGAGTACACCTTTTTTTTTTTTTTTTTTTTTAAAAAAAAATATTTTTTTTTAAAAAAAAATATTTTTTTTTAAAAAAAAATATTTTTTTTTAAAAAAAAATATTTTTTTTTAAAAAAAAATATTTTTTTTTAAAAAAAAAAAAAAAATTTTTTTTTTTTTTTTACAATAAATGTGAATATGGACATTTATGAACATTGACTTTATAGAAAAGAATAAATACTTCAACACTTGAAATATCTATTCATATTGATATTATTGGAATTGGGATAGAAATTGGTATTCGCATTAGCATGAATTAGTTTTAATACCATAGCATACAAATATTTGGAAAAAGAAAAAAAATCCATAACATATTGTAACGGAAAATATTCAATTTCGTCAAATTTGGTTCATGTGATATGTGAAATATATGCTAAATTTTTTACTTCATATATTCAATCACATTATTATTTTATATAGTAATATAAGTCTCAACATTTATCCAGTTCAAAATTATTATATCATTATATGAGTTAAATAATCATGAGCTTAAAATTATTATCATCATTATATAAATCTCAACCATTTCTAACTTTTAATAATGTGCCAATAATTATAATATTAAATTTTCGTCAATATATTGATATTTTCATGTTTCTATGAATTTAATATCAAAATGAGAGGTGAATTGAATTTCATTTATATTGTAGAAAAATTCACGAAACATAAAAAATAATCAACAAAATATCACTAATGTAAATATAAAATAAATAATAGACATGTTAACTTGTTTAAAAAATCATAAAAATGTCTATTTATTAATTTAAATTAACATTTGTTTTTATAATTTTTAAAAAATATCCATCGAAATTGATATTTTATTAATATTACTATCAAACTTTCCGTAAAAAAGGCCTCGATATTTAGTCCACGTCGATATTTTAAACATTGATGATAACTTTGTCATTAACTTAAGTTAGTTTAATACTTGCATAGCACATTAGTGGTAATATTTTAGGTCGACTCAAACATTTGGGGGCACAAATGTGAAAATTACAAAATTAATAATTTAAAATTATTATCCACACAATCACAATTCATGAATTTATTATAATCGTTTCAAAATAGATAAACTAAATTAGCACAATTATGAAAATTCAATTTTCTATAAAAGTAGGTGTTACCAAAAAGTTCAATAAAAGATTCAGAAGTTCAAATCTCGCTACAGTAATTGTGTAACATCTTAAGTTCAGGAGAGAGACGTGAATAAACCAAGATTACATTCGAATAAGAGTGATTTTGAGGATATGAAAGTATAGTTAAGAAAGATTTTAAAAAACTAAAAGTTACTATCTATATCAACAAGTTGCAGCTTCCTTTACGGTAGCTCAATCATATAAACTCCAAATTTATGCGTGCTTAACTTGGAATAATCTTATGTTATGTGACCTCTTGGAAATTTTTTCAGGAAATATGTGAGTTAGGACAAAACATACTAAGAGGCCTGACTGAATTTTTGTAACCTATAATTATATCAATCAAACCTCTAAACTTTCATACCCTCATTGATTCTTAAACGTAATGGTGATGAATGGTCTACATTTTGGCATTTAATTTACTCAAACTATGAGTTTCACATGGTATTAATTGAACAAAATCTTGAAGAAAGTATAAATTGAGACATTTTTGAGAGTACGAAGTTTAAATTGATTTAATTGTTAGTTTAAAATTTTAATTAATACAACCTTGGCAAACAGAAAAAAAAAAAAAAGGGTTAATTTTGTAAAATAGAGATAGAAAACCCAAAAAGGTCGGCCGGGAGGTTGCGCATGGAGATGATTTGAGCCCATTCCCCAAACACACAATAATGGCAAAAGCATTCTTAAATGAATGAATGAGATGGATGGGTTGGGCTGGCTCCCTTCTTCAAAATTCACTTTTCTCTTTTTCTGTTCCTTTTTTTTTTCTTTTTTTTTTCTTAAAAAAAAATTGTTTTAAGAAAATTACAATGGATAAATTTGAATATGCTATTTTGTAGTTGTGTCACCCATATTTGATATTTTATAAATATGATAAAAACTTCAAATCTAGATTTCTAATTATTTTTTATTCCATATTTGCTCTAAACAATCAATTGATAGAGAGAGAAAAAAGGATAGAGCAAGAGAAAAGCGGCAACCGGACGTGCGGTAGTCAACGAAGGTAAGCAGGAGATAGAGTGTTGGCTGGCAACAAGTGGTGTGGAGGAGTGTTGGTTGGTAAAAGAGAGATGTGTTTGGGGGGGGGGGGTTGTTGCTATTGTTGCGAAGAAGAGTTTATTTATTTTTAAATCTAAGTGTATATATCAACCCAATCAAGTGCATCATCATCAAGTTTATCAATAGTATATCAATAAAGCATATCAGTAGTATATCAATAAAGCATATTAGTAGTATATTAGTCAAGTGTATAAACATTACAAAATAGTGCATCATTATTAAGTTTATCAATAGTATATCATTCAAGTGTATCAAGTTTATCAGCAGTATAAAAGAGTGAATGATTGACAAATTTATCAATAGTATAATCGAGTGAATGATTGACAAATTTATCAGCAGCTTATCAGTTAAGTATATCAATTTCAAGTATATCAAGGATATTAGTCAAGTGTATTAAGTTTATCAGTTGTATAAACGAGTGCATGATTGACAAGTATATTAAGTATATCAATCAAATGTATCAAGTCTATATCAGTAGTGTACATCAAGTGTATCAAATACATATCAGTAGTGAGGGCATTTGCGACATTTTACATCTTTAACATGTAGGTCGGGGGTGCATTTTTACCATTTTTGCAAACAACAAACTTTTGGGCTATGAGCCTAATTAATGTTTTTTTTGCCATTTTTCCTAAAACTTTTCTTTTTTACTACTTTATACATGCGAAAATTACAAATTCAGTCTTCGAACTTTTCATTGAAATAGTATCTACTATGTCCTTTCAATCTTAAAATGGATCCTTAAACTTTTTAATTTTGTGCCTAATAGGTCATTGAGTTTACATAATTTTATGTTCAATATAGATCCTTAACCTATTCAATATTAAAATAAAAAAAATTTAACATACCTACCGAACACAAAATTGAAAGCTTAAGGTGATATTCAACATAGATTTCAATTATGTATTTAATGTACCAATTATCTTTTTGAAATTACAAATATTTTAGGTATTTATTAGACACACAATCATTTGGGAATTCATTGGACATTTTTAAAGTTTTGAGATCTATTAGATACAGAGTTAAAAGTTTAAAGATATATTAGATACTTTTTAAAGTTAAATTGCACACTAACTTAAAAGTTTTGTGACTAAACTTGTAGTTTAATTAGATATAATTCCTAATCATCCATGTGATCATAATGGAAAATTTCGGTCAAAATCTTGAAATTCGGTAGGGGAAATTTCGAATTTCTCCCTATTTCTCAAAATTTTGAAAATTTCATTGAAATATAGAGAAATCTCGAAATTTTTCGACGGTTTTTTTCCTTCAGTTTTATAGTCTTATCTTGATTACAAGAATTGTATAGTTCCATAGGTCAATGTCTAATTTCACTTTTCAAAATTAAATTGATGTTGATTTTTGTTTCTTTCACCATCCAAATTTTTTATTTTCAGGAAACCATATATTTATTTTTAATTTCATTCAAATCTCTTTTTCATTGAAATTTTAGGTCATTTCATCTCAAACTTGAATTGATGTAAGCTTTGCTTCTTTTACCATCCAAAGTTTCGTTAATTGCTAATAATAATTTCCATCAATCGCGATCAATTTTCATAAAGTTCCCCAAAATTTTTATCAATATTTCCATAAAATCGAGATATCGATATTTCCATCGACATAGATATTTTGAACCTTGCATGTGATAATGTTTTTTTTTTTTTCTTTTTCTAGAAAACTATATGATAATGGTTAATTTTAGGATAAAGATATATTCTTGATCATAATGTTTGGGTGTTTCTTCTTCTTTTTCTTTTCTTTTACTCAATGTTTCTGTTGTTTTTGCCCATATCATAAATTCGTGTTACACGAACTTTTGAATGTTGAAGTTTTAATCTAAAGTTGAAACGTGGGAAAATTTTATATATGTAATAAATAAATGATATTTAAATACAATTCTATTATCATCCACTTTTAAAAGTAGTAAACCAACTTTCACATATAATTTATCTTTGTATGTTTATATCTACCCTTCGTTTTATCTTAAAATATTTGTGTCTCATATCTTTAACTTTTCTCTCTATAAAATTAAATCATATTTTTTATTTTAACTTTTTTGTTTGTTACTCTCTTAATATTTTCCTTAAATGCTTTCTCTCTCTCTCTCTCAATACTTTGATGGTATATTAAAAACACTTGTAATTAGGTAGAACCTCATAACCATTTAAAAAAAAATGTAAAAAGAACGAATCATTATATAATACCACCACGAAATTTTAATATTTCATAACAAAATGTATGTATTATAATTCTTAAATAAGAAATAATTAGGCAAAAATGAAACAAAACATCAAAAGTAAAATGGTCGAGAAAAATAATATGCAAAAATTAATGCATCAATCACTCCAAGAGATTGATTTCTTAATATGTAGGCACTTTCGGTAACATTTTCAAATTTCCATATAATTTTTACGATTTTTTTTAGTTGGAATAATGTATGTATTGATATATTTTAATTTTTTTTCTTTTATATATTTGAATGTGTAACTACCTCTCTTCGAACAACACGTCATGTCATCAATTATACCTATTGGACTTAAAAGACACTTACATCAAAACTATCTTGCGTCCTATCAACGAAAGGGTAGCTTAAAAGATATATTCAAATAGTGCATCCCATGGACAAAAAAAAAGAGTAGATATTTATTAATAAAGTACGAATAAAAAAGGAAAGGAAAGATTCTCCACTCAAAACTCACAACTTCTGAGAATCTGAACCAGAATCAATGAATCAGGAAGAACCAACAGATAAGAAAGTCCCACATGCTTGGCCAACCGCAGTCCTTCATGAACGATCATGTCATGTAAGATTAATATGCACTAATTTTAAGGCTTTCTTACATTAAGAATATAATTGAAAAATAATAAAATGTAGGGATATTTTCAAAAATAAAAAAATGATTGAAAATAATTACAAATGTAGCAAAAATTTACTTTCTATCTGTGATAGACTGCGATAGACCTAGATAAACATCTATCACTTTACTAGATAGGCACGAATAGATGTCTATTTGGGTCTATAGCGGTCTATCACAGATAGAAAATAAAATTTGCTATATTTGTATATAGTTTTATATTTTTTCTATTTATAATAATTTTCCTAAAATGTAGGAGACCAAACATTTTAAATATTAGGGGTTATCGAAAAAATGAAAATCACAATATAAAATACTAAAGCATACATTTACACATATTCTTTAATTTTTTTTTATTACAGACTTATTAAAATTAGGAAATTATTATAAATGGATAAAATATCAAATTATTTACAAATATAGAAAAACTTCAAATCAACAATAGTATTGCTCAATAATAAAAGTCTATCGTAATCTATCACAGGTAGATAGTGAAATTTTTCTATATTTATAAATATTTTGACTTATTTTTCTATATTTGCAAACCGTCTATGTATACCCGTATTTTCTTTGTTTTTTTTTTTTTTTCACTTTTGAAACAGCTTTATATTTATATTTTTTATTTTATTTTAAAAAAAATTCAGCATTTTGAAAATAATTCTGAAAGTGAATTAGTAAAATAAAAGCACAAACATAATTAATAAATAAAAGCATTAACTCTGCCAAAATAATCAAAAAAAAAAAAAAAAACAAAAAATTAGATTTAAAACTATTTTATTAAAAGTGTACAAATATATGTATACATCATATATCAATTACCTTTTAGGTATTTGATTAAAAAAAAGAAAAAGTAGTTTCTAGGTATAGAAGCTAGGGGTGTACGTGGTATTGGATTGGGGGTGTTTTTTTGGATTAACCTAAAAATTCAGGTTGGTTGTAAGACCCAAATAAAGTTTCCGATACAACTTAACCCAATTCTTAAAATTTGAGTTGGGTTGGGTTAGGTTGTTAGGTTATAACTTATTATTTTTTTTAATTAAAAATATATAAATTTATCTGGAACATATGACTAATAACTAAAATCTAAAAAAATTCAAATGTTAAATAGCAAATATTTATGATATTTATTGTCAACTTTACACAAAGACAAATATCATAACAATTTTAAAATAAAAATATTAAATATTCGCAAATTAATCAATACAAAATAATTAAACTTTAAACAAAGAAAATATATATATAATTCGGGTTGGGTTGGGTCAACCCAATTGTTTTATTAACTAACCCGCGACCCAACCCAACCCAACAAAAATAGAAAAAATTGAACTCAACCCAACCCAAGAACAAACTAACATAACCCAACCCTTACATTTTGGGTTGGGTAGTCTGGGTTATTCGGGTTATCGGGTCATTTGAATAACCCTAAAAGAAACATGTTTTTCCCTCAACATTAGTTTGCTATGATTTATTATTATTATTATTATTATTATTTTACTTTTTTTTTAATATGGTAAGAATTTATAAGTCTCTATAAGTTCAAATTTGTAACAATTTAGTCTATTTATTTTAGCACGTAAAATTTAATTTTTATAGTGCTTTAATTCTTATAGATCTCCTATGGATCTCCAAATTAATTTAGGAGATTAAAAAGTGTTACTTAATTTCATAAAGATTAAATTATTATAAGTTTGAAAATCTGGAACTAATTGTTATATATTAAATTTCAAGCACTACTATAAATTGTAAGTGAACAAAATTATTAGACCAAATTCTGTTATTTGTATGAAAATTCCCATATCCCAATTTTTTTGGACCTTAATTTTTAAAGTAAAAATAAAAAGTTTTAAAGGTGTAGCCCTAAGGGTAGGGTAGGGGGCAGACTGTCCATAAAAATAAGATACCAATATCACAATCACTTTACTCATCATTGCTGAGTTGAAGAAACACTATTATAAACCAAAAATAATATTTGGAATAATAAGAGATTTTTGGTAGAGGCCAAATGGATGTCAAACCAATAATTTTCAAAATCTTTGGAATTAAAGATTGCTTTTTTTATTGTATCTTTCAATTCAATTCCCCCCAACATTATTATGATGCATTATTTTTGTTATTTCCTCTTCAAGTTAGTTCTTTTCTGCCCTACCTCAATTTTCTTTTTATTCTATGTTCTAGAGATATTTTGTATGCAATAATTATAGGATAATTTAATGTGTGTCTTGTGCTATGTTCTGTTGAATGAAGAAATATTTTTTTCATGCCTATGTCCCATTATATATGGTAATGAGTAGTGTAATGAGGTTTTATATAATTGCATGTGGTGTGTAAGGTAGTATTTATGAGGGGGAAAATCCATATAAAATAAAAATAAATTTAGGATTAAAAGGGTGCTCTATATTATGGTCCTATACATTTTATTTGTTCCCAATATTTTTATCTTTATGAAAAATATCATGATTATTACTATATGAGCTTAAATATCATGATTACTAGTATATGAGCTTTTAAGTGCTCTAAATTAATCTCAAAACATACCAAAGATTATTGGGGAAAATTGGTATATGTTTGGTGTTGCATGCAACTAGCCATTGTTGGTCATTTACTTTCATTTGTGTAGTCTTAATAATTAACATAAGTAATTATTTAGGTGCAAAACCAACTTATTTTCAAATTAATCTTCATTTATAATCATCATGTATGGCTAGAATTTGAAGCATGTAGGCATGCATGCACTTTAATATGGGACAACATCGACGAAAAACCAGCAAAAGAGAAATTCTTACGCATGTCCCTCGTGAGGAAAACCATCCATTCATGAAGATATGCAATCCTACCTTGTATAAGTCGCTTCATCACCAAGTCGAGCTTAATAGTAACTTACATTTTGAGTTTATGAGACTATTGAGCACCGCATTGGTGCAAAATTCTTTTTGAAATTATCTTGATTAACTAAGTAGAATTCAACTAAATTCTACGTTAACAAATCATCTCATTGAATTTTCCATCTTCAATTACCGCATTTTGTGCTAAAATAAAATCTTATTTCTAAGATATATACATATTTACATAATTGAACATACTCAATAGTAAATGATTACATATATGAAAACGTCCTTAAAATTATCAATTCTTTGGACGAATAATATAAAATAATTTCCTCTCACTCTATGTATTTATTTTATTGATAAGTAACTTATTATTCCTCCAACTCTATGATCATGGTTAATAGTGTTATTAAACAAAATAATTTTCTTTAATTAAAATACATGCATTAGAATGTCTAATCCCTTACGCACGTTGAACAGTGTTTTTTTTTTTTTTTTTTTGGATAAGTATTATAGATTTTACAACTCATTGAGTTCGATTAGAAAAAGATCATTAAGAGATCAAACACTTCATTAAAAAGTAAAGTGATAAAAAGAATGTCAAAAACGTGTTTGACTAAAATCAATAGACAGGATTCTTTAGACAAGACATGCAATTTAGTAGTGCATATGATCGGTTTAGACTCCCCTATCTAATTTTTGTTTTTAAAATTTAAGCTCATAATAGATACAAAATTTAAATCATGTTCTAAAAACTAAAAAATTAGATCGTATTTGATAACTATTTAGTTTCTTAATTTTAATTTTTTAACATTAAGCTGGTAAATACAACTTCTACCCATTGAATTTTGTGTTTATTTTTTAAGAGCATTTTTAAAAAATTAGTCTTTTATTATTATTATTTTTTAAATTGACTAAAAAGCCTAGTACAAAAGTTGTATAAAAAAAAGAAGTAAAAATTTTGAAATTAAAAAAAAAAAAAAAAAAAAAAAATTTTGAAATAAAAAAAAAAAAAAAGAAAGGATCTTAAGTTTTTTAAAACTGAATTTTGTTTTTAAAATTAGACTAAAACTCCGAAATATTGATTATGAAAGATGAAAACCAATTAATTCAAAAGAAATTAAGTGAAAAAACAAGCATACATATTTACTAACTGACAACAAAAAACTACATTGTTATTAGAGGGGTTTAAAAATTCGCAAAGCAATTGGTGATTTTAATAAATCATGATTCTTTTTTCTTATTCTAATTCACATGCATACAATTTTCATTATTTATGAATACCTAACCATTCATTTTCTTTTACTATATAAAAAGAATAAAAATTAATTAGTTCATATAAGGCATTCATCATAAATTTGAATATTATCATCTTCAGATATCGTTTCAACTTTTATGTATTCCACTATCTTCAACTTAAAAAAAAAAGACAAAAGGAAGAAGACCCGAGAATACGACATCAAATCCAATCAAATATCGTCAAATCATACTAAAAGTAATGACTATTATCCTCGCAACAATCATTCCATTGATGAAAAATAAAAAGCATATGGTTGAATAAGATGCGAAAGAGTTCATCCCCACATTCTATACTATTTAAGGACAATAGATTCTAATGTGTTGTGTGTTTTTTTCTTTTTTTCTTTTTTTCTTTTTTTAACTCTTTTAAGTAACATTCCATTTGAAGTTTGTGTGTTAAGATCCCTCTTGTGATCATCTTCAAAATTTCCCTTTCACAAAACAGCTGAAGTGAAGTGAAGGGATGCAATGATAGAATATAGTGCTTCATTCTTTATCTCCAATAAGCTATATATTTTTATGCCTATCCTCTTCTTCTCATTATTATTTAATTGTGCTAAGTGGGAAATTTAACATGCTTGAAAGCAACATTTTTGTTTGGGAAAGATGAAAAAGAAAAAACCAATTTGCCTTTCAACTTTTCCTTTCTTTTTCATTCATGGGAATGGACTCTTATCTCATGCACTCATTAAAATTTGTGCCCTTTAGATTCAGACCCTATATGCATGTGTTTGCTACACAACTTCGGATGATGTGTAAAGATCTAATATATAATATTATATTAAACCCAACAAAAATGAAGAATAAATTCTTATTTATTTGCCATTCTAATCCAACCTATGCATAATCATTAGCTACTCCATATGATGAGCTAACCTAGGGAGGATATGTATTTTCTTTTTTGCTTCTTCATTTTTTTTTTAATCAGGCCAAAGGATTTTGGCAGTTAGGTTAAAGTTTAGTCCTACCCCAAAGTTTGTGCTTTATTTGATCCATTTTTGTTTAATGGGTAGTTAACCTTTTAATTTAGTAACCAATGGATCGCTAAACTTTCAACTTTATGTATTGTTGTTTAAAATTTAAAAAATTTGAAGATTATTTGACCTAATTAGATATAAATTTTAAAATCTATGCCTAATGAAATTCTAAATTTTCAATTTCGTTTACATTGAATTCTAAGAATGTAAAAATTTAAATATTACTCTTGTAATTTTGAAATTTCAAGAACCAAAGTAGACATGAATTTTGAAGTTTAGGACTGCAGTTAAAATTAGAATGAATGGAACTAAATGCTATAAACCCCATTCATACACATAACTAGTGCATAATCTTACTCAATTAGCATCTATTCGATATTGCGATTTTGTTATCTTTTTTGTCAAAGTCCCTCTTCTTTTTCTGAAGAGGAAATAATAGATGTCATCAAGGATCTTCCTTTTGTAGTTCTCCTCTAGTTGGAGAGGAGTTGGACTTGTGTTTTGGGATGGTTGTTTGATTTATGTTTCTTTGTTTCAGTTCTTCATAAATTGGAGGACAAATGAAATTCAGAAATCAATTACCAATATGAACAAAACTTAAAAGGTTAAAACAGCTAACTTTTTTCTCCATAATTGGAAGTTCAAAATCTCACCCTATATTGATTGTACTTAATTTTTTTAACAGAAAAAAAAAGCTATTATTTCACTGTTTACTATCTCTAACCTAAGGGTTGACATAAGTTATATTAAGTAGTAATTTTAGGTTGACTTTGGTTCCATTTATAGATAACATTTGGGAACTATTAAAGTTGAGTTAGTTGAAAACATATCTTAACTCAATTGAATTGCCCATAACTCCCACTTATAAGCACAAGAAAGCTCCCAACGACACGTATGAGAGTAACCTATGAAAAAATCAGGATATGCACACAAAACTTTGGACATGAATAATTGGTACAAAATATTTTGAAGAAGATGATGCTAAGTTGGAAAAGGGAAATCATATCCACCCAAATGGAATCAGCTCATAGAAAAAGAGAAAGAAAGTGAGGTATGCAAAAAATTTAGCATTCTGATAAGGATGTGACAGAAAGAGTCAAGCAAATCAAATGGAAGAGATTGTCTTCAAGGTGAATGAGTGAGTATGTGAGTGAGTGATATATACACATATGGTGGATGTTTTTTTTTTTTTAGATGCTTTGGTAGGACTAATCTCACAGAACAAGTTCTTTGATCCTTTAGGTGCCAAAAAAAACTCGTAAAATATTAAATCTTAAGTAGGAGGTCAACATGAATTGAACCCTTTCTTTTAAGTCCTTTATTAAACTCATTTCCCTTATTTTATCACTAGGTCAACCCATGATGATCTATATGTATGGTGGATTATGTTTTAATTAAGCTAAAAAAGATATGTTTTTAGTTTCTAGGTTTTAGGTCTAGCTAGTTTCTTTTTGGTCTCTAGGGTTTCAAAATGTTATACATTTAGTCTTTAAAGTTTTAAGTTTATGGGTTTCAAAATGTTATAAATTTACGTTTGAGATTTGAGTTTTGATTCAATTTGGTCCCTAGATTTCAAGATTTACACTTTTAACCTCGACTTTCATTAAATACTCACTTTTAGTCATCAACATTAATGTCTATTAATTAACTCAAAAAAATTATGAAGTGAAATTTTATGTTTAATTTTAATAGTGATGAAAAATAGTGAAACATAAGCCACATTTACCCTAGGTTCAACGTAATCCATCAATGTTAATATGAAAAATGGGTCCCAATTGATAACATGTGTTGTTGTTTACTTGTGTTCCATAATTGTAATAAATTATGAGATCCACCTCCAAATTGGTAATAAAAACACGTAATCTGATTGAAGAATAATGGAGGGTGTTCAATTTGGTTATAGTTAAAAATTACCCATTACCTTTATCATTACCATTGCAGATATTATTATTTACAATATGAAAATTATGAATCTGTCACATTTATTGTTACATTTACTTTTACCATTTCCGTAAGGGTCAAGCCGTAACAATAACGGTAATCGTAATTGCAGTAAAATGTGATAGACTCATAATTCTAAGTATATATACAAGATCAAAAGCAATACATGTGTAATTTAGACCCTTAACAATTAATCGACCAATGAAATCTCTTTACGATTACACCAATTTTCATTATGGATTGATAAACGTGGCCTTAGTTAGTTATAGTTCTTTTAATGCTTTTAAATTAACCAATATACATTAACATAAAGAAGGAAAGATAGTACTTAATTGAAAATGGAGGTTAAGAGTATAATATCGAAACCTAGGGACCCAAATTGACCTAAAACTCAAATCTCAATTATAACATTATAACATTTTAAAACTTAAGGACTAAATTGAAACCAAACAATTAAATATGTAAAATTTTGAAATCTAGTAACTAAATAGAAACTAGACTCAAAATTTAACTACATAATATATTTAAAAAAAAAGAAAAAAAATGGAAAAAGGGAAAAAGAAAAAAGAAAAAAAAGTGGGAATCAAAATCCACACCCACCCACCAAAATCGTAGCCTAGAATTTTCCCAAGAAACAAACAGAAAATTGGTTTGCCTCCATATTCTCAAAATAATGCCCCCACCATAGATATGCTTTTAAAAAACACTTTATTACCTATAAAAAGCTTTTTCTTCCTCTTTCTCCTTTGAACTTCTTTACCATTTTTGGAATATACGGCGCTAGAGAGAGAGATTTCAAAAACAATATTCAAATTCAATGGGTTGAGTGTTGTTATATGTTATCCAAACAATTTTTTTTTTTTAATTGCTTTTTCAAAGACTTTTACATTATTTTTTTTAAATTCTTTTTCTAAGTACAATGGGAGAATAAGATTTGAATACGGAATGAGATCTTTTGGATAAAGATAAAGTGATGAGATGGAAGGTATGAGGGTATTATAATAGTTGGAAAAGCTATCTAAGATAATATATATGATTATATTTGGTTGAAAAAGTTGTTTTTGTTTATGAGAATTAATAGAAATGGAATTGGAAAACTAAGTCGTCTTGGTTTCTTTAAGTCTCACATGTCTAAAAAAGATGGAGACACATGAGACTTATGCAAGATTTAAATGTATTTTTTTAGAATATAAACAATCTATGGTGTGGAGTAAGATCTAAATCTTCTTCTATATATATATATAAATTAAAAAGTATATATATGTTTATTAAAGAAGTATAAACATAACTTTCTAACTCCTAAGTTTGTATAATTTTCTATAGGTGTTCTTTTCTTGACTTACAAATGGGACACAATCCTTTTATTTATAGGTGTCAGATTCTTGGAACCTTAAAATATCCTAGATATTTCTGTGAGGTTTATCCTTTTCTAAAATTCTTTGGAGTCAAAAGAAACGTTAGGATATTTCTTGTAAAATTGTTTCTAGAACATTTATTTTGCGATACATATTTACAATCTTCTAGATAAATCTAGATATATCTAATATTTACACTTACATTATTCATATAGATATTTCAAAAAGCTTCTAGAAGTTTAGTTTTCAAAAACATGTTTTTGTTTTTAAAATTTTACTAGGAATTCAAGTTGTTGATGTCAACATATTTGGACAAAAATAATGGTTTGACCTTCACATGATAGAAATAATACATTTGTTTGGTAGGGGGAAAAATGCGACCTACAAAATAGAGAGATCTATAGTGTGGTGCTTGTTGATATAGGTTGTCTTGATAGGGTTTCAAAGTCGTTTTAGGCTAATTCTTCTACTCATCAAGCTAAAGGACATACATTATTTCTCATTTGGCTAGGTTCAGCCTCGGTCTTGACTGAGGTTGAACACCTTCCCCTAGGCCCATTTTGGTCCTAGGGTGATGCTTTAGGTCAGGGCATGCACTAGACATGCCTCATTAGTTATTTCTCTAGGCTTTGCTTTGGCCTTGTCTGAGGCCAACCATGCTGATTTGGGCTTTGACCCGAGCTAACAATTCTTTATGGCCAATTTTGGGGCTAGGGTGCTATTTTTTGCCCAAACTTTATTATTTTCTTGGGTTTGTTGCTTCTATCTCTATTTTAAGTATTTTAATTATACCCTTCGATCCAAAATCACCTATGACACAAATGTTTCTTTAAAACCATATTTGAAAAATGATGAGAAAACAAATATAAATTTCAGAAACATAAAAGTAAAAACAAAATCATTACTAAAGAAGGTCTATAAAAAAAAAAAAAAATTGAAAACACATGGATATATGTTTTTGTTTTGGATACATAATATTACCAAAAATAAAACTAATTAAATAAATAATAGTCAACTCACTATGAAGGAAAAAAAAAACTACATTAGGGTTTAATTAAGGGGCACTTACGAAAAGAGTAAAATAAAATACATTAATTAGATTCATAGTCCTGATTTATTACTTTTGCAAAAATGGTAAAAAAAACAAGGCTAACCCGCGTGATACACATGATACACTTGGTACATGTGATACACTTGATACACCTGATAAACATTTGTGATACACCTGATACACATGATACACTTGATATATGTTTGATACACCTGATACACTTGATACCTCTTAATACACTACTGTCTTAGCTCTGATATAATGGTGTTACACTAATGTATCTTCAGTCTAATACACTCGTGCGCTTCTTCAAGTATCTATTAATTGATGTTTGATACACTCATGTCTTTTCAGTAATCAATTTCCTAAAATGTTTTATTTCATTCCTGTTTTGTTACACTTCCTCTCCTAATTAATTTTTTAAAAAAAGTCCAACCAATTTATTTGAAATAAGTGCAATATTTTTCAACCAATTACTTTTTCAAAAAAATGTACTTCAGTTGATGATATACGGATGTTGAAATATAATAATAATATATTGTTAATAAACTTTATTGAAATTATGTTGATATACTTTATAATGATACACTCATTTATATTGTTGATACATCTAACTAACATACTGTTGATATTCTTTATAATGATACTCCTAATAAACTTTATCGATATACCGTTGATATACTTTATAATGATATACTCATTTATACTGCTAATACAGTTGATTGACATACTATAGATATACTTTATAATGGTACACATGTTTATATTGTCGATACACTTGATTGATATAGTTATAATTAATGATACACACGTTTATATTGTCGATACACTTGATTGATATATTGTTGATATAGTTTATAATGATACACACGTTTATATTGTTGATGCAATTGATCAATAAATTGTTGATATATTTTATAATGTTACACTAATTTACACTACTGATACACTTGACTGACATACTGTCAATATACTTTATAGTGATATACATGTTTATACTGTTAATATACTTTACTGATATATTATTGATATATTGTATAATGAGACATACATTGATTGATACTAAGTACTTGGTGATTGCTATCTAATTTACCATCTGCCTTATGGGTACTTGTTGGATTTAAACCCAAAATTTTCAAGCTACCCAAAAAGATAATATCTATAGTAGAAGTCAAATCACTGTTGGCAGAATTGGTGACTACTAATAATCATTCGAAAAACATGATGTCTCTAGCAAGAGTCAAATCACTATTGCAAATTATAGTTGATGATAAATTTGGAGCACAAATTACTTGTAGTTCAACTCTTGTAGGAAATGGAAGCAAGTTATTTTTAAAAAGTATGAAAAAAATGATGCAACAAAGAAGGAAAGAAATAGAGAGAGAGAGAGAGAGAAATTCTTTGTAAAAGAAAAAAAGAAAGAAACATAAGAAATTTTGAAAAATTGCCATAAGAAAAAAGTTCAAGGATAAGAAGAAAATATAGTGAATTGAAATAAAATAAAATAAAATAAGTTCAAATTCAAGTTTTGTTCTTAGGAGAATTTTTTTTTTATATAAAAAAAGTCAAAAAAGAAAAAAAAAAAGAAAAACTAGAAGAAAACAAATACATAAAAGAAAAAAAGGAAAAAAAATGGGAGCAATTCAAGTTTTTAAGGAAAAAAGTACTAAAACTTCTTAAATTGTAATTCTAAAAAAAAAAACTTAAATTGTAAAAATATAGAAGAAGAAAGAAAAAGATTGAAATTATTATAGGAATCATTATTTTAGAAAAACAAATTAAAAAAATATCAAAACTAAAATTTTTGTCATATATGCGAAATTTGAAAGGTTAAAGACATGCTTGCAAAATCATATTCTTAAATTGCTATATCGTTGTAAATTTCTTTTAATTAGTAATTACCATAATTATAATTAATAAATATCATTTTTCTTAAGAAAAAGCAATAAATATCTAGATTAATCATCAATTATGAAATAAAAAACTGCTAATTACTATCTCAAAAAATAATAATCAATATTTGGATATAGTTAACTATTATATTTTTAAACTCAAATTTCTCAATCAATAATGCAAAGTTGTGGGCTATATTGGAATAGGCTCAAAGGCCCAAATCTAATCCAATTTGCTACAGCCCAGTTTGGCCTTTTCATCCTCTTAATTGGCAACAACCAAAAGCCCAACTTCTCTGCTTTCCCGCTCATCCTTCAGAAGGCCCATCTTCGATTGCAAATTAATGTTAAGAAGTAAATAGTTATTTCTTCAAAATTCTGGAAATTTAAGATATATTTTGAAGTTAAAAGAACTAAAATAGAATTAACATAAATTTTATTGAAATGATGTTTTATTTATAAAAGAATACGTAGTGTACCGATATTAAGAATGGCTCGTTTGATTGTAGGCTCGTGCATGATAGATGTTTGGACATAAAAATAGGTCAGAATAAGATTGCTAGAAATCATGGATATGAATTAGTTGTGGTTGTTTAATAAATCTGGCACAATCCAAAAGCTAGCTAAGGTGGCCACGGTTTAGGTGACTCACCTTCTACGCATGCGTTTAAATGACAAACTTGGTTCAATATCAGTTTGATTTGAGAGGAAGACCAAGAAGGTTAACCCTTGGATAAATGGGTAATTGTAATAGAGCAATAATTCTAAAGTTAATAAAAGTATATAAATGGAAAATTATCTTAAATGACAAAGCTGCTGAAAATATTTACAACAAATAGCAAAATACACCGTCTATCTGTGATAGATCGCGATAGACTACTATCTGCGTCTACAAGTTTATCACTATCTATCTAGGTTTATTGCAGATAGATAGAAAATTTTGCTATATTTGTAAATATTTTGGTTCCTTTTGCTATATTTGAAAAGAGTTCTATAGCAATATATATATATATATATATATTAAGAATTACAAATACAGCAAAACATATCAATATCATTGGTAAACTCCTACTAGCGATATAGTCTATCATTGATAAACTCCAAGAGTTGCATCTAAATTTTGTTATATCTGCAAATTCTTTTGCATTGTGTTATATTTGGTAATACTTGGCCTAATTGCTATATTTGCAATAGTCTCTAAATACAATGTATTGAATCCAATAGAGGTCACTTCGTCACAACATAAACTTGTTGTACCTATTTTTTCCATTTTTTTTTTGTCCTAATAATCAAAGTTAGTGTGACAAACACCAAACCATTGCATAATTTTTTCTATTTTGTAGGTCTCCAAATTAGAAATTATTCAAGCATTTGCAAGTCCAATGATTTTTTATTTTTTTTTCAAATTTATCCATTAAAAGTTGGCGTCATATGTGAAAATGATGAGGCTTGATAAAAAAAGACACATCATAATTGAGAATGAGCAACCTAAATTGTGCCTTGATGGAGACATGTTCAACCTGATTGTACATCCAAGGAGGGTTGAGAACCCAAGGGCAAACCTCACAGAATCCTTAAGTGTACAATTATTAAAATTATTTTTGTCATGTTCAAAATTACTCTAAACACATCTTTAATCACTCAAAATTAATATAATAATTAATTTTACACTTTTAAATGTAATTTTCATTTCATCAAAATTGGTTTTGAATCATTAAAAACATGTTTCATATTGATTTCAAAAACGACAAAAGTGATTTTAATTATTTTTTAGTCACTCCCAAAACATGTACTAAATGTATCATTTTCCATTTAAAGGTCATCTTGACCTTCATCCTAAAAAGGGATGACGAGATGACAAGTTTGTGGAAAAAGTAAAGGGAGGTCAAAGCCTCACCCAAATCTTGAAAAAGGGAATTCAAGTTGAAGCTATCATACCCCCTCCCGGATTTCCCTCTTAAACCTGGAAGAAGATGGGAGTACAGCAAACTTGATCCCTTTTTGTGAGGTTTACTGCCCATACATACCTGTCTAACCTGTTGGAAACATGATTTCATATAATCGCCCACAGTACATAAGCTTAAATCATATAGCATCTAAATCCACCAGACCAATAATTACAACAGTAGGATGATTCATATATACATCAACAGAAACTCCAACTTGATCACAACCAACTTAGACCATATATACATTATTCACTTTCACTTCCCAACCACCAACTAGCTATGTCTACATGCCACATATTCAAAATTATTTACACATACAACAATTATGAACAAAAGTATTCTCTGATGGCATGCAACTCAAGCAGGGCGAGACTTGTATAGGTTAAGCACCAAGAACTCTTTCGCTACATGAATGGAATAGAAAACATGGAAAAACATGAGCTGGAAGCCTAGTGAGTGACAGAGTATTGAAAACATAACTTTAGAATTACATCATGCTTAACACAAGAGAAAACATTAACTATAACGTAAAGAAAACAAGCTTAACATTAGAGATAACGTAGACTATAACTTAAATATCATGCTCAAATAACATTATTAAACCATATACGTTTCATTTCCGAAAAACCATGAAAAATACGATACATTTCAAAACATTTTCCTTCGTTGATGCGGAGCGGAGCTTAACGCTACTCAATGTCGAAAACAATCTTAGTTGGGGCAGAGCAATCTTAGCTGATGTAGAGTAATCTCAACACAACAGCGTCAATCCTCACTATGTGCATATAGAAACTATCTTGGGCTACTCAAGTAACTTCTCCATGTTCTTCAGTATTGAGTCCCTAGGATATTCAAATGTCTTCTCAACATCCTTTAGCATTGAGTTCCTTCATGTCATAGGGTTGCCCATTTGCCTTCTCAACTTCCTTCAGCATTGGTTCCCTTAGAAAACATTTTAGAAAACAAGTACACTTTGTATAAAAAGTTCATCATAAAACGTTTCATGGAAATCCATATCATTTCTCAATAATTAACATAATATAAACATGCTTTTTAAAACTTGAAGAAGTAGATAAACATGCCTTTCATGTCATGAAATCAATTATATACAGTATTCATGCTTAACATTCAGCAAAACATCATAAAACGTTCATGAGAAATCATGGCTAAATAGTATAAACAAAATTCTTTTTAAAGAAAACAAGTGTCACTTACTACTTATCCCGATCCTTAAAGGGTTATATGCTTTTCCTAGCTCTTCTCGGCTTGAAATAGTACATTTTCCTTTGTTAGATTCCCTTAAAATTCCCTTTAACATCACCAAAGAGTCTTAAACTTTGATCGTTGTTCACCACTGAGACCCTATTTCATAATAAACTTCATTTATTAGCGAGACTCAAGCAACTCGTGAGACTAGACTAGCGAAACTGAGCTGCAAACAAAACTATACCAGCAAGACCAGCGAGAGTAGCGAAACTAGTGAGATTTATGAGACAAAACTGACTAGCAACACCAGTGAGATTTGTCTCGCTCTCGCTCCTTCACGCCCCCCAGTGTCGCTTAACTCTCCAGCGAGACTCGTCTCCCTCTGCTACTGTCTTCGTTACTGTTCGCACTTTTAACTATTAAAAGTTGCATTTCTAGCCCGAATTATAACTTCTTTTATTCTACAAACTTGTATATGTGTTTTTTGGCTTACCTCAAAATTTCAGGGCTTAACTCCCCTTCGTTCAATAGATATTCCAATTTTACTTCTCGCTACTCTAGATCACTCGAAGAATCCGTATCAGTCACTTCCACCTAAAATTAAACCTGTTTTTCCTCACAATCAGCTCAATCATCCTTCACAAAAGTACTTACTAACCTCAAATTTCTAGCTTCAAACTTGGTCTCTTCAGCTCGCTATTCATCAAACACCAGACTTTGGTTAGACTGCGCGACACCAGACCAACCTTTGTTTTCAGCTTCAATTCCACCACAGTTTCGTCTAAAATTCTACACCAATTTGCCCTAGATGTCTTCTTCTTCCTCCCCTTGATGCTGAACTGAAAGATGGAGTCGGTTTGAGATTTTGGATAGTGAGAAATGTCGGTAACTCCATGAATTGTCTTATTTAAACTTTACACCGACACTACCTCCACTTTCTTTTTCCTTTTTCTTTTTCTTTTTATTTTTTATTTTATTTTTTATTATTATTTTTTCTTTTCCTTTTCTTTCCTTCCTTTTTCTTCCCTCTTGTCTTCTTTCTCTCTCTCTCTGTTTTTTTTTAAAATGAATCTTCATTATTAATAATTACGCGATAATTGTAATAACACAAAATCCATATGAGCATCTCTTCACTTCTGTTCGACCAATGACATTCTTCTTAAGTCTTATATGTATTCTAACTGTTGTGTAAAAATAGATTCCATGTTCGATTTAGGATTCAACTTACCAAAAATATTTCCGGCTTCCTTCACTTTTTCCTTCAATCTATATGAGAGAAAATAAATAAGTCATCAATGATACTATGTACTTAAATTTAGTACGTATAAATGAAAGTAAGGTTTACCAAAACCAAGGTGGGAGTCATTTGTGAAAGGCTTAATTGTTGTACTAAAAAGAAAATAATAATAAATTACTTACGCAACATCCAAGGGGATATGCAAAACGCACCATGGAAAGAAGGATTATTTCTTGAAGAGCTATTATAGCATAGATCCTCCTTTTCCTTATGAAATTATGAAGAAAACTTTGCTTTCAATGTTCAAGTCGTAACTAAAACCTTTTGATAGGAAGAAGATATTAGATTTTGACTAAAAATAATATTCTCCAAACCACTATAAAATTAACCTATGTCATTTCAAATCATTCTAATTTGAAATACTTTAAGTTTGATATACTAGCTCAGTTGTATCACTCAGGAGGGAGGAATCAAAGCAAGCCTTAAATGCATCTCTTGACTATCAAGCGAGGACCTAAAAAAACTTTGTAGGAATTAATATGTTTCAAGGTTGAAGATTACACGAGCAAAGGAAAAGTGCTTGCTATATAAGCAATTCTCAATGATAAAATGCTCATGTGTTCAATAGACAAGAAAGAGTCCACATCTTATATAGGTGCGAGAAATGAACGGTAGATCAAGCCATATCTCCCGAACAAAAATTTTTGAATCCATCTTTGACTTGAAACTCAATGTTCATCTAAATTTATATATGTGACGTTAGTACATGCTCATATTTACTTTATACATACACTTAAAATCACACTTTACATCTATTAAATAATCGATGATTAATAATGAGATTAAAATTTTTTTTTAAATTCAACATTATGTTGAAATAGGTATTATATTAAAACCTCTAACCTTTTGATTTGAATACTTACATCTTATTAAATTGAGTTATACTCATGTTTGCACCTTAGAATTAATTCTAAAATTAAATATTAAACCTATAAGTTCCGATCAATTAAGTAATATATTAGACCCAAAAAGCTTAAATTACACTACTAGTCTTTGTTTGGTGGTGGGGTCGCCCCCACCCACTCAACCAAAAGTTATGGGCCAAAACTTAACATCCCAAATTTTTTTTCTAAATTTTATTATTATTATTATTATTATTATTATTATTATTATTATTAACTATGAAATAGATAATTATTTTAAGTAACAAAATTCTTTAAAATATTTTTAAATATAGCAAAATATTATTGTCTATTACTAATAATAATAAATGACAGTAGTCTATTACAAGCTATTAAATTACACTATAAATTATAATCAACAATAAAACAAACCATGGCATTTTACATTAATTTGGACTAAAATATAACCAAAATAATGGTTAACTTTAGAAGCTAAAATTATATTTATTCATTTAGGTAATACAATAGAATTAAATTATAAATTTATAACAAGGCATTTATCAAGTGGATTTTTTAATTAGACTTTGATTAGACTTTTTAATCAAATGGGATGAGATCATGATTTTTATACTTGAAAAATACATAGTTGATAGGTTTGGTCTTTATAAATTCGTAAGATCCCTCACATAGAGAAAAAAAAAAAAAAGAAAAGACAAACAATTTTATTCATTAGAATGTTCAATTTGAATTCCATAGAAAAACTCTCTTTGAAATTGATATTATAAAGAAGAGATCAAATTGTAAGAAAAGAAGTAAAGGCCAAATTCAAGCGAGACCCTTCAATTACAACAATGAAGAAGAGTAATTGTGTAGGTGGAAGTGCAGGAAAAGTTTAAGGTGTTTAGTTGATCCGACGACAGAGAGTGATTCCATCACCAACGGGAAGCATACAAATCTCGATCCTAGGGTCAATTGCAAGAGCTTTGTTGAGCTCCAACACAAAGTCCCGATAATACCTAACATACTTGCGCATGGGTGCGTCAGGTGGGGCAACCACTGACCCGTTCCATAGAGTGTTGTCGTACCCAATCACTCCCCCAACTTTGACCAAATCAATCAATCTTTTATGGTAATTTATGTAGTTGTCTTTATCAGCATCCACAAATATGAAGTCAAAGCTTCCATGATTCTTCTCCTGTAGATTACAACACATTGTCAACCTTTAAACCTATTCTTTTTTTTTTCTTCTTAATTTGAATTGTCTTAGATACTTGAATTAAACACTTGTTACCATTCTTAGGATGAATTGTTTGATTTTCAACTCAACTTATTGAAATTTTTGCTATAAATTTTTAAATATTCTATTTTATTTACTGTTAAGCTTTTTAGGTTACAAACAAATTACTCATTCGTTCATGATTCTTAATAAAGATGGGACAATCTTGATTAATCTTGTAATTAGTAATATTTTACATTTTTCTTCTATAGAAAATCTTAAACTAGACAACGTTTGAATTAAAAAACAATAATTTTTTGTTCAAGAATAAATGAGGAAAGAGTGTTCAAAATAAAAGAGTGCATTTTGGGTATGATTTGGACACCTTAAACCTAAAGAATTGGGGAGGAAATCCCAAAGGATTAAGTAAATGACTTAATAACAAATGAATTTAGGAAATTATGGTGTCAATTAATACACCTAACTCCTCTCCCACACTATTTGCAAAAAAACTACCTAACAATTCTCTTTTTTTCAAAATTTCAATTTAATAATCTAAAAATGTATGTAAATTACTCTTTCTATTATCCATATTAGTTTTTGAGATTAAATTACATATTTATTTTCTGAAAAAATATCAAATTCGACCAAAAATTGATATATTGAAACCGAACATATCGAGAATCCCACGTCCAAGTAAAAGAAAAATGATTTCTAAACGGCTGAAAAATATAGAAATAATAAAAAATAAATAAATATTAGACAACAATAATTATTAAAATCTAATAATAATAATCTTACATCAGCCACCATCTCGTCAAGAACAGGGAGAGCAGGGCCTTCCTTGAACTCGATCTTGTGAGCAACGCCGGCTTTCTCAATCACCGGCAAACCCAGCTCGTAATTTTCTCTGTTAATATCCATAGCCAGAATCTAAAATCACCATAAAATAAAAACATTAAATCTCAGAAATTTGATCAATTTTGCTACACAAACAAATCGGAAGAATCTACAAACCGTTCCATCTTCGGGAAGAGCTAGGGCTGTAGCCAGAAGCGAGTAGCCAGTATAAACTCCAATCTCCATCGTTTTCTTCGCATTAATTAGCTTCAATAACATGTTTAAGAACTGTCCTTCATCCGCCGATGTCGTCATTATATTCCTATTTCTCAGATCCATCCCGATTTCAAATTAATTTCAATTCAAATTCCGCCATTAAAACACACAAAAAAATTTCCTAACCATGGATGTTTCGCTGTCAATTCTCTTAATTCCTTCATCGATTCAGGCTCCCTTGGATAAACGCTCGTCTCCAGAATGTACTGAGAGTGAATTGCTTTCAGTAATTTGAAGAACTGAAAAAGAGATTGGGAGAATCCGATCGTGGTTTTAGGTTAGGTTATGAAATTACCTGATACAGAGCATCGCTTTGCAACAGGCTCTTGTGGCCGACTTCTTGGTGCCTTCCGGCTTGGTTCTGGTCTTCTTGTCCGTTTGTCGTGGAAGCCATTGCCGGAGAGGTATGAACTTTCTCTTTGGTTTTGCTTTACTTTTGTTTTTGGCTTTCCGGCGAAGTTCTCTGTGTGTTTTGCGGTGAGAAGGAGGAATGAATGTCTGTTATATAGAGTGACGACGGCCGGTTCGAACCGGTGATGACTCGGGTCAACTTTCAGAGGGAATGGGTTGGGGGTTGGTGAAGGTTATTGGTGAGAATGCGGGTCCACATTAACAGACTTTTATTATTTTTTATTTATTTATTTTTAGAACAATTTTTTTTTTTTTTAATTTAATGGATTACTAAGGGCTTCGTAGACATGTTGGCATTTTCATATGTTTATGAATTTAGTATCGATATAAAGAATCAGTGAAAATATGTATAATTTAACAAACATAAATTCGATATTATCAATCTTGACCGTTAAATCTTCTATTTCAGATTGAATAAAAATAATATATACATTTTGGTTGCAAAAGACACAATGGAGCAAACAATAAAGGTGATTTTGGTATTTTTAAATAAATTGAGTAAATTTTTATTTTTATATTAAGAAAAGTTATTTAGATTAGGTGACTAAAAACGCAAATGTATTGGAAACAACAATTTCATGCATTTTATGGCATGATAAAGTATTAAAATATAAAATTTGGTGCTATAATTTGCTTAGTAAATAAAGAATTAAATTTCATTCTATTATTGTTTTTTTCCGTATCTTATCATGGTTAATTTTTTTTTTTTTTTTAAATGTAAAATTTAGTTTAGTTTATCTCAAAATTTTCTTTAACTCAACTCGAATCAACCAATATTTGCACATATCGACTTGGTAGTTTGTACAACTTAATTATTTGAGTAATTGGGTAAATTGACAAAGTAAAATCATGAAATTGGGTTTTTCCTCTTTAATTATTTAAATTGAATATGTATGTTCATAGAATTAGAATTCTAGTAAATTGACTTTTTAGTACTTATTGGACTAGTAGCAAATTGACAAGCAGTTTAAGAAAAAAAAAGTTAATTGACAAGTTTTTCTATCTAACTCCTTGTATAATAGTTATTACTAATAATTGATAGTTGATACTTTGAATACTTTGAATAATATGAATAAAACGACAATGTTAAAATCATATAAAACCAAATCTTCCTTTTATTTAAGAATATTGAACACATATGTCCTCATGATCAAAATTCTATCTATTATACGTTAATAGCACTTATTAAATTGATATATTTTGAAATTGCAAGTATAAGTCATCGTACAATAGTTTGCTTTTGCAAATTTTTAATTAAAAAAAAAAAAAGCAAATATAAAATAAGAG
>QLSR01000454.1:1870309-1886265 GCA_031780015.1 Citrullus colocynthis | reverse complement strand
AAAAAGTTTTTTTTTTTTTTTTTAAAAAAATTACTGTTAATCCCTAAATTTAGATAAAGATAACAATTTAGTTATTAAACTTTGGTTTGTAACGATTTAGTCCATCAATTTTTAATTTTATAACAATTTAATTTTTGAATTTTACTATTCAACAATTTAAAATATGTAACAATTTAGTTCCTATTGTAAAAATTAGTGTTAAGATTTAATGAGTTTTCTTGCATAAATAAAACAATAAATTAATTAAAGACTCAAATATTTTTATAAGATACAAAGTCTACATCATAAAATAATAAAAATTCATATATAATTTTGATAAAAGATTTTTCGTTAAGGACTAAATTGTTATATACTAAAGTGTAAGACTAAATTATTAAAAAATTAAAAGTATATAGATTAAATCATTATACACCAAATTTCATGAGCTAGATTCTTAGTTCCATGAAAGTTTAGGGAATAAAAAGTGTTTGTTAACCTAATTGTTTTTAAATGGGATGGGACCAACGGTAAACTTGTTGTAATATGACACGTGGCAAGGGGAGGTGGATATGCGGTTGGTGAGACAACTTCAAAAAGTCGCGAAGAGTTGGAAATATCATCACCATTCCATGTTGCCACGTCAAGCTTCCGAATACAATTTTAATTTTCTTTTTTTCTTAATTATGATATAATGAAATTACAACATTGTCCCTCACACAAGTTCCAAATTCAAATTCGAAATTGCTTGAGCTATGTTTAGATTTATTAAAATGATCGATTTTACTCCAAACATAACATATCTCTTGGTGGGTTTGTGAGGCTTTTTGGTCACACAATTTATACACAGAAAAATTTATTTTAGGATATATCGAGATTATCTTTTATCTTTTTCTCGTAATTATTCTTCAATTTTAACCCAATTAAAAAATGATATATTTGCATACATTTGAACCCATCCCATTCATATATATATATATTATGACTAGTTGATCAAATAGTTTATACACGACAAGAAATAACCTCTTGATAGCATTTTTGAAACACTACTATAAAAATCCAAAAGTTGGCATTTCCCACATTCTTCAGTCTCTTCTATATCTCTCCACCCTCTCCCTCTCAAACTTTGTATCCCTTCCCTTTATTTGAACCTTCTTCAACCTCTTCATGTCTCTTTCCCCATGGCCGACCCAAGCTTTTTACACCGGCACCTACCACCGATGACAACTCCGACTGATATATGCGGCGAGTCTTAAAACATCGCCACAGGAAGCACTGCAATTAGCTCTTAATAACACCTGCAAAATAGGCGACACTGATTGTGCGATGATTAAAGTCTTCGAGAAGACTTGCTACAACCAATATTCGGGTTCAAAACATGCTTCTTAGAACTTCAAAGACAATTATCAAAAGAATCGAGTTCTTAGTAAGTTCTCTTTTAGGGTTGGATATTTATATATCATAGTTACCTTTCTCTTCATTTGTCACCGTTTAAACCTCGTTTTAGTTATGTTTTGGACATAGACCAAAGTTCTTCTTTCAAAGATATTAAGTTATTAAGTTATGTTTTGGAGTGATTTTGAAATGGTTAACATCATTTTTTTCGTATTTAAAATCACTCTAAAACATATCTTTAATCACTCAAAATCAATTTAATGTTTAATTTGACACTTTTAAAATTGATTTTCAATTATAAAAATTTTTTTTTTTTTTAGTATTTTTAACCATTTTAGAATCACTCCTAAACATTCCATAAAAGCTATTTTAGCTTTTGGTCATCTTCTTCTCCTTCGTATTATTTTTTAGCTTGAAAAAAATGGGGTTAAGTGCCTCCCAAACCAAGAATTTTATATGACAAAAGCAAAATTAGTGCATGAACATGATCTTATTAGAAATAAAAAAAAAAAATTAGTGCATGAAATGTTATTAGAAAAAACAATCTTATTCTCTACATTTTGAATAAAGTAATAATTTAGTGCATAAATTTTAGTTTGTATTAACTTAGTTTTTTTATTTTTGACTTTGTAACAATTTAATCATTCAATTTTGGCATGTAACAATTTTTAACCTATATATAAAACCTTTTGTGACATCCCAAATTTTTAAGTAATTTATTTTTTTAAAAAATTTATTTTCTTGAATTATTTGGTTAGTTGTTTGAATTTTGAAGCTTTAATTGGATTATGTTGAGAAAATAATTCAATTTAAAGTAATCGTGATAAAAAGATTTGGATTTGATTCAATTAGTGGAAAATTGAATTTATTTGGGAGAGATTTAAAAGTTGGATTTTAATTAGAAATTGGGTGAGATTTAAGAACTTGATTAATTTAAGAAAATATGAGGATAAGTTAGAATTGAATTTAAGTTGGGGAATTGATTTGTTAGAAGATATTTTGGTAAAATAAATTATTAAGTGGTGGTTGAAAAAGATTTGATTTGATGGGTTGAGGAATATTATATTAAATAAGTTGTGTTCTGTTTTGGGAAATGGGTTTGCAAGTTGTTGCCCAGCTGCTCTCTCTGGCATTATCCCTTTTCGTGAGTTACGCTAGGATTTCAAGACTGGTTAGGTCAGGACTGTTTGGGTAAGTATTGTTGATTTTCTCGTAATTTCGTGAATTGGTTTTAATTGTTGTTACTTATTGAGGTTGGATTTTAGATTCAGGCTTCCATGGATTTGGAATCAGAAACAAGCTGTCCAAGCGGATTTAAGGGTCCATTTTGGTTGGACTCATTGTTTGAAGTATGGAAGAAGATTGTGGCTTAGTTGCACTTTGGGGTTTTAACTCAAGCATTTTGTGAGAATTGGCTGCTTGGTTAGCTATTTGCACCTAGTCTCAATGTAAGTGGTCTTACTACCTGAACTGCCTTCTCGCCATATGTTAGTTGTCATGATGTAGTAGAATATCTAAGCCCCATGTGATATAACATGCTTGTATGAAATTCCCATGTCTAAAGAATTTATGTGAATGGTAATGCATATGTTTGTACTATGAAGTGTTTATGAACAGTACTGTTAATGTATGAATTTATGGAATGGAAGGAGTACGAATTTGTTTGAGCATGTAAGATGGGTAGTGGTAACTCCCCTACGTCAGTTGGATGTTCACTAGAGGTTGTGGTCCTTTGGGGTCACTAGAGGATGTGTTACTTCGGGTTCACCAGAGGTTGTGGTCTTTCAGGGTCACTAGAGGATGTGTTCCTTCGGGTTCACGAGAGGTTGTGGTCCTTCGGGGTCACTAGAGGATGTATTCCTTCGGGTTCAAGAGAGGTTGTGGTCCTTCGGGGTCACTAGAGGATGTGTTCCTTCGGGTTCACCAGAGGTTGCGGTCCTTCAGGATCACTAGAGGATGTGTTCCTTCGGGTTCACTAGAGGCTGTGTTCTTTCGGGTTCACCAAAGGTTGTGCTCTTTCGAGTACACTAGAGGTTTGTGTTCCTTCAAGATCACCAGAGGTAAGAGTTCCTTCGGAGGCTCCAGAGGTTGTGGACATCCAAGACCAACTGTAGGGCGAGTATAACCAGTTCCCTATAAAAGTATGTTAGATATGCATGTCTATGGTTGATGCACTTAAAGGACTTTGGTGCCTAGCCCGGCTTCTGTAGTGGGGTCACTTACTGAGTAATATAATTGCTCATCCTTTCATCTTATTTTTTTTCAGGTAAGGGAAAGAACGTGCTGGCGAATGACAAGAGGAATCCTTGATGGCTTCACGGGACCCGTAGTAGCTTCCGCTTATTATTGCATGTTTTAATGAGTTTTGTCCAATTGTCAAATTTTGTTTTGAAGCTTGTGTTTCATGAAATTTTATTGATTTTATTAGGGGTACCCCGAACCAAGATTTCCTTCTTTATATGTTTATGCATTGTCTTTCTTGAGTTTATATAAACAGGAATTTCCATGAGAAGCATTGTTTCTTTCTTACTATTTAGCATAGTATCTTTTTTTGAAATATGCATGCATTGAGTAATGGTCCGATTAGATTGTATTAGTCGGATCGTTACACCTTTACATTAATTTAACAATTTAATTCTTAACATAAAAAATATTGTTAAAACTTAATGGAAGCTCTTATATATTTAGATCGAAGAATAGTTTTATTGAGACTTAGAATTACTAAAAGGATTAAATCACATTATATAATGAAAATTAAAATTTGATTAAATATGATAAGATTATTGGAAATCGTTACAAGCTTAAAAATAAATGGTCAACTTTTTTTTTGATTGCTGTAAGTTTGAAAGCATTTATAAATTAGATAACAAAAAGAATCATTATATAGATATAATGGTTATATATAAACTTTAATTTTTTTAAAAAAATAGTTATCAAATCAAAACTAAATAATAAAAGATGATTAAAAGAAACGTAAAAAGTTGGGTCACCTAATGATTGACTGTGGTGCCCAAACTTTATACCACAATTATGAGTGAATGAAGACTTTCTATTGGGATTCATCATATATCTTTTACTTTTATACATATCCATAAACTCTACAAAATTCCAAATATTTCTTTTTTAACTTTTCAATTAGATTAACCTTTATGTTGATTTTGCAAGATCAGATCACCTTTCACATTAATTTTGTGGATTCATAGCTTACAAAGTTGGGTAAAGTACATTTTTTGCCCTTGCAATTTTTGGACAATAATACTATAGGTTCTAAAAGCTTGCAATTTTATCCTACTCAATTTTGATCATTTAATTGTAACCAAAAAGAAAAAAAAAACGATTTAGCATATTTTTTAGGGAAAAAAAACAAATCGGTGATGTAAAATATAATAAAAATTGAATAGAAATAGAAAAATTTAGGGCATTAACTTTTGGTTGACATGTCGAAATTTTTGTTAATATTTTCACATTTACATGAGTCCAACTTTAACATGAGGGGTGAATTAATATTATATTATTCATGAAAGAAAATAAACAATAAAATATCACTAATGTGAATATAATATAAACAATTAGCCTTTTAATTTGTTTAAAAAGCGTAAATATTTATTTATTAATTTTTTAAAAATTTATTCCTAAAAATATCTATCAACATTGACATTTTATTGAAAGTTTCATCGACATTTCGAGTAGTGGATCATGGTTGGCTTTTGTTATGATGGAAGAAGGTGTATGGTTTTGATATTACTCAAGGTTATTTAATTGAAAGAAGTGATATGTCCCAAAGAGTATAAAAATGAGTATGGCTTTTATTTTCAGATCTTTCTAATTAGAAAGACTTTAAAGTTTAAGCATGCAAACTTTATTTAAATTCTTTTTTATATTCTCTTATTGAGAGTAGGAAAAATAATGTCACTAATACAAAAGCTCGAGAGAGTGCGCTTATAGTCTAAGTCGGTGGATAATTTTATATGACTGTAATAATCTTTCACGTAGGAGATTTCTTTCTTATGGATCCAATTTTTTTTCTTCTGGTTTTGGAGTTCTCCATTTAAATTCTCGTTTTTCAATTTTGTTGTTTTGTTTTAATTTCTCAATTATTGCGATGGTAATGAGATTTTTTTTTTTTTTTTTTTTTCATCAAACAAATGGGTGTGGGTTTTTAAGAAATGGGAGGTAGTGATATTGTGGGTAAATTTTGAAGAAGATGGTAACGGTGAGTGGCGGACCATGGCGACAATGAGCAGAATTTCGAAAAAGATGGTAACAGTAAATTTTGAAAAGTCTCATTTTTATTATCGAAAATTGAAATTTGTTCTCAAATAATTTATGGAGAGTTTTTTCTATTAAAATAAGATTGAAATTGATACGACGGCTTATGTGTACAAAGTCAAAGGCATACATATACGCAATATTATTCATATAAATTGGCTTGATGATATGAAAAAATTGCTAAGGTAAATGATTGTAATAATATCTTTCAAGATAAAAATAAATGGTGATAACAATCTTTCTATATGTATATAATATTATACACATTCTAATTTTTATGTATGAGTTGTCATGTTAATTTTATCTATTATTTTAACATAATATGCTTATATATGTGTAAAAACCGTTAAAAAATAAAAATAAAAATTTCAAAGTCTAAAGTTATAATTAAAACTCTTAGTCCAAACTCTTAACTTAGCTTTTACATATATATTGGGAAAGCATTTTCTTTTAGTTTGACCAATGGTTAAATGATAAAAAAGAATGGAGTATTTTCAATATTTAGAGGGTAAAATTGCCCCATTTTGAAACGTAGGAACAAAATTGACATAATTGACATATTGTCCAAATTTTAATGACCAAAAAGGTATTTTATCCTATAAAAATTGATATGCATTAAAAATGTGAGTTTCATTAGTTTAGGTTTGTATGACCTTTTAATTCAAGCATATTTTAGTAGATACGATATAAACTATCATTTCAAAGGTTGATGGTTTAATAATCATTCTCATAATTGTAATTGTAGAACTTAAAACTTAAAAGGGAGAGAAAAAAAGGTCATATAATAATTACCCAAGGTTATGTGATCTGTGCAAAGATTTAAAAAAAAAAAAAGGATTTATATCAATAGCTAAGTCAAATATTCGCATTAGTGCAATAATAAATAGCATTAAATACTGGAAATGAATAAGAAATTAAATGATTCTTTGATAAAAGTATTTTTCAATGCAAGTGAATTTGGTAATATAAATGTGTGTTAGATAGTTTCAAAATTCGAAAAAAAAAAAAGAGTGAGAGAGAGAGACAGAAAAGATATTACAAAGAAAAAGAAGCAACGGGTTCAAATTTTATAGAAAAAAATTGCTAAGAAAGATAAATATATTTAATGATACCATTGCCCAATTCAACAAAGAAATTTTATTGTTTATCTACTATAAATCGAAATAGATCGCGATAGACTATTATCTATGCTTATTTTTTTTATGATCGATACAAATAGGCTATAATAATAAAAAACAAATTAAATCAAGTTGTAAGTCCCACACTTAGCTTTGGAAGTTAACAAGCTATAAAGATTAGTTTTGGAAGATGACAAGCTAAAGAAGGTAAGTAAAGAGTGGCCGAGAGCCTTAAGGCATGAGTTACCATGCATTGAAGGTGTCCTATGCGTTGGTGAAGGTGTGTCATGCGTTGGTGAGGGTGTGCCATGCATTGGTGAAGGCTGTTGTGCGTTGATAAGCTGAAGTTTGCGTTGGTCAACTCATTTTTAAAGGAAAAAAAAAGTGGAGATTAAGTTGGCAGCTTATTTAAGTGAGTGAGCTGAGAATTCTAATTATGAACCGAAAATAAAGATAAATATATAAAGAATAAACTAACAAAGGAAAGACTTGCGGCAGGGAATCTCTGCGACTATTTCTTTAAGTGCCGCCCCGGCCTCTCTTCCTCCCACTATTTCTTCTTCCAATCCGACCTCTTCTTCCTCTCATTTTCCCACTATCTATCGAAATACTCTTTTTTTCCAAATTTACAAGGTTTGTAAATTTGATTTATGAAACACATATTTTTTTAAGATAATATAAATTTTTTTCTTTATTCTCATGCTATTTTTTTTTTTTTTACAGTATTTGTTACTATTTGGAAAGCAAAGATCGATCGTTGTCACTTCGAGAAAGAAAAATAAGTAAACCATTACTGAATTTGTAAGTTATCATTTCATTTCCTGATATTTATATTATACTAGACATATCATTTAAATCCAAATATGTCATTTTAATGTTCGTATTTATTTTGTTAATAGTGTTTGAATTGAATAATATTTATATATTGATGTTATGAGTTTCTATAAGTTAATGTTCTTGTTTATATTATACTAGATTTATCATATTAATATTATATTAGATCTACTATATTAATTTTTTTAAAAAAATAATATTGATTTTTAGAAGAAATAATATTGATCTTTATTAAAATTAATAATATTAGTTTCAGAATTTTTTAAAAATAATATTACCTTTTAATGTTTTTTTTGTTTTTTAAATTTAATATTACAGTAAATTCTAATTTTTTAGTATAAATTTATATTTTCGTTGCATTTTAGATATTACTAGATTTTTTTAATATTAGAGTTTTTAGTTAAATAATTAGTGATGTATATTGTTGTTTTCTTTTTTTCTAGGAAATGGCAGACAAGTGTTTGGGATTTATGTTGTTTACAAATAGTCATATGATTGATGGTGTTGATGGAGTTGAATATGACCAGCCAGCATGTGGGGGTTTTAGCATAAATGTGAATAGTGGACTTATTTTTGAATAATTTCTTAAAATGATGGGGCTGTCATTTAGTGTAAATATGAGATCAAACCACTTAGAAATAATATACAGACATCCTAATCTAACACCATTAGGATCTGTAAAGTATATGACATTCCCCATTCATAACGAACAAGTGATGAATCTGATGTTTTCAATTGCAATGCCGCTCCCGAACCTAGTGCATCTATACGTTAATGTGAGTAGAGTAGGCTTGGATGTAGACTTGAATGCACAATCGTTGAATCAGTTTGAAGACTCGAATCAATGTATTGATCCTGATCCTGAATCAGTTGCACCAGCCTATGACGATGAAAATATGGTGGTTGGTAATCAATATAGGGATTTTAGAACAGAAACAGATGATGAATTCGAGGAGTTGGATTTCAATGGTGGTGAACATAAAATGCCGTCAGATACATTCGCTAATCTTGACATGAATATAATAGATAGCGTTAGAGAACATGACCTAGTTGTAGCCCGGTAGTCAATGACAATACCCAATTATGTAAGGGTATGCTTTTTCAAAACAAAGAAATGTTACAACATTTGGTCAAGTGTTCTGCGATCAAGTGTCACGCACTATATGAGGTCGTGGAATCAACATCGAATATTTGGGCAATTCGGTGTAAGAAATGGAAGGATGGTGGCAAGTGGCGACTCCGTGCAGCGAAGAAAAAATCTCACAATTTATTCGAGATTACTAAGTGTGTTGACCAACATACATGTTTTTACTCAGAGTTTAGTCAAACTCATGTGCAATTAGATTCTTCAATGATTGCACTGGAGTTTTGTGAAGCTGTGAGGGAAAACCGTCCATCAGTGTGACACAACTACAATCCGACATCAAAACAAAATGGAGATACCGTGTTCCTTACCACAGGGTGTGGGAGGGTAAACGAAAGGCATTGGCCAGAGTGTTTGGTAATTGGGATGACTCATACAAACTGTTGCCCAGGTGGTTGTATATGGTCAAGCATACAAATCCTGACACATGAGTGGAGTGGAGAATAAAGAGCACACCTACTGAAGGACATGCCATTCTTAGTTCTATATTTTGGGCATTTGGTCCTTGTATAGAAGCATTTAATAGATGTCGGCCGATTATTCAAATAGACGGTACTCACTTGTATGGAAAATGTCGAGGAAAGTTGCTAATTGCTACATCAGTTGATTCGAATGGGCATCTTCTTCCTTTTGCATTTGCCATTGTAGATGAGGAGTCTACTGACACGTGAGGATGATTTTTAAAACACCTCAGAGAAATTGTTATACATGAAGCAGAAATTGTTATATATGAAGAGGTGTGCTTGATTTTGGATCGGCATGGTGGCATCATCTCGGCAATGAACAATCCAGAAAATGGTTGGACAGGGCCAAAATGTCACCATTGTTTCTGCTTACGCCATATTGTAAGTAATTTTAATAAAAAATACAAGTTCACTACATTAAAAAAATTTTGTATATCGTGCTGGATGTCAATTCCAAGTTCGCAAGTTTAATAAAGCAGTGGAAGACATCAAGCGAATAAATAGGAGTTGTATGGGTTTTTTTAACAACATTGGTATTGAGCAATTGACTCAAGCGCACGATGGAGGGTTTAGGTACGGGTAGATGACGACGAATCTATCAGAGTACATCAATGGAGTCCTTAAAGGAGCTCGAATGTTGCCGATCTCTTGCTCAAATAATATTCTACAAGTGTGTGAATTATTTTGAGAAAAGAAGAGAAGAAATAAGAGCTGCCTTGGAGCGTCGAGATAAATACATCCAGTAATAATTTTCTTTTTAATAATCAACAATTTGTTCCAAATATTTTTATAATACTGAGTGAGTAAATATTCAGGTACGCACACGAAAAAATCTCAAAATGGGCTGCAAGATCTAGTAAACATGAAGTCCAATCATATGATCGATATGAAGGTGTATCTCATGTGAAAACCGGACGTCACAGCCTCAATTCTAAAGGAGGAAATATTCAAATGCTGAAGCTAAGTGATTCCGAACGGTACTGTTCATGTAACAAGTGGCAAGCATTTGACATTCCATGTTCGCATTTTATGGCAATTTGCTCATGATTTAACATGAACTATGAAGATTTTGTTGAGGACTACTATACGTTGCATGCTACTCTCCTCAATTTCAACTTGTACCGCATGAAGATTACTGGATCCCACCTCCTAATATGCCTGTTTTACATGCCGACCCGACGTTATTGAGAAAACTTGGTAGACCAAAGAGTTCACGATATCATAATGAGATGGACTGGACAGAACTAAGTTCTTAAGTACGTTGTGGATTTTGTAATCAGTTAGGTCATAATCGAAGGAAATGTCCTTCGTTACGAAGACAGGCACCAGACAGTTAGAGATTTTTTTCGTTAACATTTCTATCATGTAACCAATGTTTTAATAATAAAATTAATATGTTTATCATGTGCTCTCACTATATCACTCTCTCTCGCTTTTAAGTCCTAATTTATTTGTATGCTTTACACGATAAATATATAATTTGTTTTCTTCTAGATCATGGCTTTAAACCCAGGACCGATTGATCCTGATATTTTATACGATCAATCTGTTCATCGATCAACAAATGTATGGCAAGATTGGACTACAGGCGAGATGTGCTGTAGACGGCGTGAGGCGGTTGTTTATCGTACCATCCCACTTCTTCGTCACATACTACCACTTCTGCATACATCAGGCTTTTATGGGGTTGCCAGACTAGGATTCATTCAGTTCGACTAGCACCTCATCACTGCACTTGTTGAGAGATGGAAGCTAGAGACCCATACATTTCATGTGCCTACTAGAGAAGTCACTATCACGCTCCAGGACATAGAAATATTATTTGGGCTACCTGTCGATGGCGAGCCTGTAACTGGGGTAATGCATGACGATTGGCTACATATTTGTCAGATGCTACTCGGTGTGACCCCACCTGCAAATAAAATTAGGGGATCAAGGTTGAGTCTAACATGGCTAGGGACACAATTTCCAATACTTGATGATGATGCAGATGAAGAATCTGTTACGAGATACTCAAGAGCATACATACTGCAGATGATGGGCAGAAGTCTGTTTTCTGATAAATCAAGTCACTTTGTGCACCTAATGTTCCTTTCACTTTTAGCTAATCTCCATGAGGCGGGACGGTATTCTTGGGGTGGAGCGTGTTTGGCATGGCTGTATAGACAGCTATGTAAGGCAACAAAACCTGATGTTCATGAAATCGTTGGGCCTCTGATATTGCTACAAATATGGGCTTAGGAAAGATTTCCAACAATGGCTCCACAACTTCGACATGTCAACGATCATCAATTAGCAGAACGAGCCTACGGTTCTCGGTATGTCATTTTAATTTAATTTAGCTAATATTTTTGTGACTAATATAGTTAATTTTAAACCTAAAATATTAATTTAATAATATAGGTGGAGAGACCGATTTTGTGTAACTAGGTCAGCTACACATATAGTGAGTCAATATAGATATATGCTTGATCTGCTTCAACCTGACCATGTATGTGAATACTAAACCCAAATGAATTTTTTATACATATTTTTTTATATATTTGTATTTAATATTTTTAATGTAATATGTTATATTTCAGAGTATTTGGGAGCCTTACAAAGCTGTTATAGACACTTTGCCCAATTTTTGTACGAGCAGTCAAGACATATAGCGAACGATGAGCCCACTCATATGTTTTCACATTGGTGAGTGGCATCTTCCTGACAGGGTAATCCGACAGTTTGGTTTCAAACAGGATGTTCCATCAGAGTGCAACACTGAACCCCTACTACATGACATTGACCTGAGAACTACAGATTGGTTTGAAAAAGTTGCACATTTAGTAGTGCGATGGCACTATTGTAGAAGGTTTATTGCAGTCGGCGTTTCACTTGGGCAATTCGATAGGGATGCAACTCAAGATTACATCCTTTAGTATAATAATATTACGAGACGCTACATTACTCGTCCAGGAGCGGTTTTGGGTCATTTGGTATATAATCAAATATTGTCTAATTATTTTTTATTTAAATTTTATTTGAAATATTATCTAATTGTTTTTTTAATTGATAGAGATCGAGAAATAGTAGTCTTCGTGATGTTGCAAATGATCCAGATCAAGTATTTACTATATGCAATAATAACGCAAGTTACATGGAGAAATTACACTACATGTATGATATACCTATTGCACCTCCACCAATTTTTAGGCATAGGGGACGTGCTCAAGCAGAAGAAGATGAGTTTGATGTGGTTGACCATAATGTGGAAGAATTGCCTCCTCTGATGCAGACGCAAACGCAGAGCCAGACTGGTTATGCTAGTCCGATGATCATGCAACCAGCCTTTGGTTTAGGATATTATGATTCAGAAGTCGGGCCATCGTCTTCAAACATGCATACACATGAACACGACGTCTATGAAGCGCCTGTAGAGGTACCAGAGCAACCTAGAGTGCAAAGTCGACGACGCCAACCAGCTCGAAATCGGCGACATCCGCCTTGTGGGACACATTGAATTTTTTTATTATTACTAATTTTAGTAGAAAAATAATAATAAATTGTTGTATTAATATTAACACTTTAATTTTATATTGGTTGGTTAGTGATAAAATATATGTTTGTTATTATAACGGTTTTTAAAAGAATGTTAGTTAAAATAATATTATTAAAGTATAATTCTAAATAATTTATAAAACTATAATATTTTTTTAAAATTTTTCGAAGTGGGGAGGTGGAAGAAATGGAAGGGGAAGGTGGGGAAAAAACAATTAATATATATATAAATATATATATATATATATATATATATATATATATATATATATATATATATATATATATATAATTTGTCAACCCTCGACCAACCACACAACTCTCCAAGTATCAACTCCCAATAAAAACTCCAATATTTCCATAAATATTTCAAAAAATACAATATTTTCCTAAATAATTTATAAAATCACAATATATTTTTAAATTTTCCTTTTAGAAGTCAATTAGGATTATATAATTCAGTATCTAATGTCTCTCTTTCATGCATACATGGTCATGACCAACCATGATGGTAAAATCAAATGGTTAAACTATAATTTCTTTGAGATTATTTGGTTCTTAAATTTAAAAAGTGCCCAATAAGAGTCTTTATATATATATATATATATATATATATATATACATTTTGTCCAATATGTCTTTCTATTTTCAAATTTGTATCTTTTAGACTTTTAAAAAAAAAAATTAAAAAATTAAAAAAAATAATAAAAAAACATTTTAATTTTTTGAAATTTGGTTAAGAATTCAATAATTTACCTAAGAGAGGATGAAAGCAGTGATTGAAAGGGTGAGAAAATAAACACAACATCGTTAGGCAAATAGACCCTTTAGCAACCATAAATTTCAAAGTGTAGAGAGTTGTTATAATTTTTTTTTTTTTTTTTATGTTTAGGGATCTTTTAATCACAATCTTAAAAGTTGTTTCATTAAAACTATAATTTAACCAAAAAATAATAATAAAAAAAAAGGTATAACATGATCGCCAATTTTGCTGCCATTCGTTTGACCAAAGTTTTAAATTTTGGTCGACATGGAAACATTTTCATCAATATTTTCATATGCCTATAATTCTACGTCAACATTCGAGGTGAATCAACCTCCATTAAATCTAAAAGATCGATGGATCATAACAGCAATATTATTAACATAGACATAGTATTTGTTATGGGTGATTTTGAGATAAAAGGGCTAGGATGGAGCAGCAGAAGTGACTAAGAGCGGTGAAAGCAGTTTTGGCCCAAGTTGACCTAGTCGTCTCAACACCGAGGCCGAGCCCATCCGCTCGGGTACGTGAACCCCACCAGAGTATAAGTGGGTTTTAGGGAGAGGGACAACAAAGCCCATAACCAAATGGTCACATTGGGCCTTGCCATTGGTGTCGAGGCCGACCCACGATGATGAATTCGTGGCAAATGATGAAACCCAAAAAGAGAGAAGATGAAGAGAATTGAAGGGGAACTTTTAGAAGGAAAAAGGAAATGATCCACAACCTATAAATAGGAGAGAGAACAGACGAATGAAGCAAGCGAACTTCCAGTTAAAGACTGTATAAGCATTAAACCTCCCTTCTCTAACTTAAGTATTGGAGCATGTGTTCCCTGCAGTTTTTTTATTTGATTTGCAAGCATATGCTTTCTCCATAATACAAATTTACCGTTGGCACCATCTATTTACTTGAACCAAAGCTAGTATCAACAATATTAATAAGAAAAATGTTGATCCTATTTACAAATAGTGAAATGCTTATTCTTTTAATTAACTTGTTATATGGGTTTCTTGTATATTTAGAGTCTTTTAGAAATATAAAATTGTAACATCAACATTTATGTTGACATCGACATTTAAAACTTTGGACTTGACAAGTTTTCACCCTTTTCATATGTCATTGAATTATGCATTGAAATTTATTAAAATAAAATATTTACTTATAGATTTATCAAATTAAGATAGATGATGAATAGAACTTGATTATAGGTGACCAATGATCTTATAAGCCACAAATCAAATTAAAATGTGAATTTGGGCATAACTTAGTGAATAAATGTCCAATTATTAATTTAAAGGTGAACAATTTGATTTTCCATTCCAACAATTCTTGAATTAAGAAAATTAAAATGAATCAATCAATCATGATCAGAATTTAAACGTAATTGTCAAAAGTTATATGCTCTCGTCAAATGTCAAAAGTTCGAATTCAAGATAGATGTATGATGTTTTAATTAATTAAGATATTTTTAAGTTGACAAAGCTAATGTTTAAGCAATTATTCTTATGTATTAAACTAATAAAAATTTCCTATTCTTGGTTCTCATACCCTCTGCTGTTATTAAATTTTGTAAGCTCACGTCTTTTATTTGTTTATTTAATGAATAAGCGCCTACTTAATTAGCATGTATTTGACATCCTTGACTTAAAAAAAAAAAAAAAGAAAAAAAGTGTTTATCTAAAAGGTTAGAGTAGTAAAATGTTATATAGGTAAATTTATGATGGCTACCTACCTAAGTATTAATATTCTACAAGTTTTTTTTTACACCTAAATATTGTAGAATTAGACAGGTTGTTGCGTGAGATTAGTTGAGATGCGCACAAGTTGACTCGGACACTCACGAATATTAAAAAAAAAAAATTTATATTACAAATTAATAATCAAATAATTCTTAAAACTTTTTTTGAAAATTCCAAAAATAGATACAAAGTACCCTAAAGTGATTTTAGAGAAAATATATTTTAATAACTATATTTTAGGAATGCTTAGAAGCCCGAATATAGTTCAATTAACATAAACTTATATTATCAATTTCAAGATCTAAGGTTTTGATCCTTCCACCCACATATTGTTAGAGAAAAAAAGTGTTTGGCTCAATAACATTTTTTTCCTTAAAAAAGATATGTTAAATGCATATTTAGACAAGTGTTGAAATTTATTCTTAGTAAGTGGATTATCTTTAATGAATAATAATTAAAAAAGAAAAAAAAAACTTTTTCTTTTGGTAAAGTTTTAATATAGAATGGTTAAAGAGATAGTTTGATAGAATACTTGAAAATCTTAATCAAAATTAAAGCAAAGAATTAGAAGGGTTGAAAATTTCAAAGTGATGATGAAGAGAAGGTAGTTAAAAGGGTAGGTGAGATGGGGATGGCAAATGATTTGCTTTAAGTCCAAGAAATACAGTCAACAACCAAACAACTAAAAAAAAAAAAAAAAAAAAAAAAAAAAAA
>QLSR01000454.1:1820671-1853871 GCA_031780015.1 Citrullus colocynthis | reverse complement strand
AAAAAAAAAAAAAAAAAAAAAAAAAAAAAAAAAGAAGAAATTTATTCTTCCAATCCCTTCTCGCAAGCGGATAAACAAATGAATCAAGCTAATAAAATCTATGCAATTAAAGGGTATAGTTTGATTTGATGAGCTATTTAACTACATGTTAACAAAACTTTTAATGCTAGGATAAGCTCAACCGTTACATGCAAGTAATTTTTTTAATTTTTCTTTTTCCATTTTTTTAAAAAATTTTGTGTAGTAAAATTAAGGAGCAAGATGATGCGAATACGAATATCAAGAAAATATAATATAATATAAATTAAATTAAATAACAAAAGTAAAATTATGAAAATAGAAAATTTCTCTAAATTCTCTGACTTTCTTTGATTTTTCACCAATGTGTGTCTCTACAAAACGCATAAATGACCACTTATTTATAAGGATTTTGACAATTAGGATATGACACATTCGGACACTAACATATAGATCGTTGTATGACACATTATCAACACGTGGAATAATAGAAAAATGAAACTCGATCGAACACTAAACATAAACATCTAAATTACACTTATTTCATTTCATGATATTTATAATAATGTGAAGATTTTAATTTTTAACAGCGTCAATTAAGAAATATAAAAAGAACGATGATTAAAAAATCATGCTTGAAAATAAAACCAAACAGAAGTCATTAAATGGACTCATAATAATGAATACAATTATAGATTTGGTTCTTTAATAATTAGGGGAGCAAAATGAATCCAACTCAACCTACGTGGATTCATTTTCCTTTTCCTTTTTCATTTTCGGTGGCTAATAATTAACCTTCTATAAATGAATCCAAACAAACCTAACTTTTTATTACAATAAATAAATAAATATATATATAATCAATTTTTAGAAATATTGCCTTATAAATGTGGGTGCAAATTTTAACTTTGAAATAGGTGGTTATTAATTATCTTTACCAATTAAAATATATTTTTAAAAAATATATTATCTTAATTCTAAAATTTTGAGCCCAATTTTTATTTAGTATTTTTCAAAATATTACATTTTTCCTTTTAAATTGAATTCTTTTATGATTGTAAGTTTCAAGGCGTTACTTATAAAAAAAAAAAGGAACAAAAAGGACTCATGAATATTATATTTTTACTTTTGAATTTAATTTTTATATAGTTTATTTTATTTTTAGTATTTGATGTTAACTTTCAATTAATTCATTTAATAATTATGATATGAAAAATTTTAACTAATTTCAAAAAATCAGTAAAAGCTAATTTAATTATAATTTTCTAAATTAACTAATAGAAATTGGCCCCAATGACCAAAACTGAGTATTTAGTGATTAAAAAAAACAAAACAAGGGTAATATAGTGTAAATATCGAACTCTAGGACCAAGTAAAAAAAAATCAAAACATAACTAGTAAAAATTTTACATTTAAAAACTTAATAACCAAACATGTAAACTAAAAATTAATTTAAAGGCAACTGTGTAAAAAGCACACACAGATGTATATTCTTTCCCTAGGTTTTAATACGTGATCTTCAATTCAAATATGGAAGGAGTGAAAAAGATGCTATATAAAATTTGGATTTATACAAAAACGTATCGAGTTTTGATTCTGTTTTTGGTTTTGGTTTTTTCTTTTTTCTTTTTTCTTTTTCTTTTTTTTGGTAATTTGCATGAAAAGAGTTCTACCGTTTTTTCTTTTCTTAGTTTAATAATATGTAGAGTGAAAATTTAAAGCTTTGGTATATTTTGATAGAAAATAAATGTCTTAACTAGTTAAAAAATGTTTAAATGGATGAAGAAGCCACTTTAATTTAATAAATAACACACATTTAATAAGGAAATTATTTTACTACTAAATTTTGTAGAGTTGAAATTTCAAAAGTAGGAAATGACAAAAGCATCAACAAATTTTAATCTTTATTTTCCTCTCATATTTCCCTTTTTCTTCTTTTTTTTTTTTAAGGACCATATTACCTTTTTTTTTTTTTTAATTCAAATTTCTATCGTTGTTAATTGTAATTTACCACATTCTTTAAGGAATTTTTAACAAAATATACATGATTTGGCCTTGTTAGGCTTGGGATCACATATATATGGGGACATTCATTTTTCACATTTTCCTATAAATTTTTTCCTTTTGGTAGAAGTAATGATTTGGAATATTATCAAATGAGGTAAAACTGATGAGAATTTGAATTTTTAACTTATTTGTGAATATCATTATTTACTATCTCAAATAATTAAATTATGTTGAGATTTCACTTGGTAATATACCGATGTTTAAACCAACAACCCTCAGTCTATTCTAGGGATGCTTACAAAAATTAGAAAAATGAAAAATCAAGTTGATAGAATGACTTGTTATTTTTTATTTTTATTATTCTTTTAAAGATTGGAGATCTCGATTTATACTTTGAGAAAATGATTGAAAGAATTTGTTCGATTCAGTTTTTGATTAAAAAGTTAACTAGCCAAAATCAAATTGAATACCGATGGTATAAATACATACCACCAAAGAACTGCCCATGAATCGAACCAATTGATTATATCTCTTATTAAACATTGGTTTAATTAAATAATTGTTTTGTGTTTAAGTAATGTTTAATATAAAAACATTCATATTTATTTATTTTAATAAATAAACAAATAAATAAATATAATAATATATTAAACAATACTAAATTTAGTTTATGATATCTTATATTTAAATAATTAATTATTTAATTTTAGATTATATATACAAAATTAGTAAATTAAACATACACCTTTAATTTATCCAAACACATATATTAATAAACAGAAATTAAATTAATGATTATTTCTAATCTGATTCTGATTATACTCAAATTAGCTTTTTAATTTAATTTTGAATGATTAAAATCCCATTAAAACTCATTCATTTATAATGGATGATGATTTAAATTTTAAAAAAAAAAAAAAAGTAAGAAAATAAAAAAAGGTAATTGTGAAGTAGAAAAAGAGAAAGAAACAAAGGAAGAGAAGAAAGGCAGGCAGCATCCAAAGTGGGGCCGGAATTCAAGTATTAAGAAGTATCCGTTTTTGTTTTTGAGCGCCGTAACGCCATCTTCTTATGATTGTATTTTGTGCTTTTTCTTTAACCCCTTAGTTTTTATTCTCTCTCTCCTATTTCCACCACCTCTCTTGTAATTAAGTTAAAACCCCTCCATTCTTCTTTAATTCCACCACCCATCTCCGCCATGTCCAGCCACCACCACCACCACCACCCTCCTTGGACCCTCCTCAACTCCGGCAGCGACATTGATGATGACAACTACATTAAATCCCCCATCAACGACACCCACCTCCTCCCTCCTCCCTCCATGCAGGTGGGGAAGAAGAGAGAGGCGACCGAGGGAAAATCAAGTGGCGCTACCGAGTCATCCGATCACGACATTCATATTTGGACGGAGAGAGAACGGCGGAAGAAAATGAGAAATATGTTCACTAATCTTCATGCCTTGCTTCCTCACCTCCCTCCTAAGGTAATTAAACTTCACATTATACAAAAATTGTATCACTTAAATTTTTTTTTTTTTTTTTTAAAAATCTTATCCCCCTAAAAAATAAATAAAATATGAAATATGTACACACTTAACTGCAACTAAAATCAAGCAACCTCATAAAAATAAAAAAAAAAAAAAAGCATGTAACATAAACAACGAAGAAAATTAAACCTCCCATTAGAACCTTTTCATTTATTATATATATATAATAAAAAAAAAGGGTTTAATTTGATGTTTAATTTTCTTTTTTTTTTTTTTAAAAAACTTATTCTCTTTAAAAATTTATAAATTTTTAAAGAGAATAAGTTTTTTAAAAAAAAAAAAAACAAAAAAATTTTTTTTTGAATAAAAAAATAATAAATAAAATAAAAAGTGAAATTGTCTTATGTTTGTTCACAGAGAAGCATATTTAGAAATTAGTTGTTATGAGTTCACTTGAAACAATTTAGGGTTTTTTAATTAAAAAAAAAAAAAAGCTAAGTAAATGCTTTAGGTTTGTTTTTGTTTTGGGTTTGGGTTTTAAAAATATATTATGCTTATTTGCTACTTCTCTTTTTTAAAACTAACAAGAAATAAATAGCTTTCCCTCACCCTTTTTTATCTTCTTAGATTAGGATATTGACTATTATTGAAATTATTTTTTTTAAAAAAAAGATTAAAGCTAAATTTAAGAAAAAGGTTGAGAACTAAAACAAAACTAGGTGATAAGTCATGAATATATATATATATATATTATGCAAATTAATATTTGTGAAGGGAGAGAGCTCATGACAAAAAAAACCTATGCCATGTTTGGATTAGTTTTTAAATTTTGGCTTTGATTTTTCAAAACATAGTAAGAAGTAGATAACAAAACAAAAAATTTATTTATGAAAAGAATATTTATAGGTTTAATTTTTAAAAACCAAAAATAAAAAAATAAATGAGGTTATAAAACAGTGCCTAAGATTACTCTTTTTAATCCTTATACTTTCAAAAAAATTTAAGGAAACGAAAGAATTTTTTTTTTTTCGAAAAATTAACAAATATTATAAACTATTTTTTAGATTTATTAAGAGTACAACGGCTAAATATTAACATTTAAATGTATAAAAGCTAAAACTATAATGGATTGAAATTCAGAGTACATAATTTACTCAATAATATGTATTTTAACCATATATATGATCTATTAAAACCTTAAATATAATAAAATAGCTTGTACCTGAACCGGTGGCTCACTTTTTCTAATAGAAAGAGGCAAGCCAAAACCAACTCCTAAAAAGTGGCGGGGGTCCCAACTGAGAAAGTGAATTCATAGGCCTATCCTTTCCCCTATCGTCCCTCGTCTGCTCGTCGAGTGCGTCCCGGCAGGAACAATGGGATATCTTGCACCTGAGTATGTTTATTCGGGTATTCCCACTAAGAAGACAGATGATTGCCTCTACATCAGGCAAATTTGGTTAATTCATATATATAGTGTAGATTCATTTATCTTTTTTATTCTAACATCCTAAAACTTAGTCCAATGAACACTGATCCCAATTTTGCATCTCTTTTAACTTTTTTTTCCTTTTTTTTTTCTTTAAAGAATTATTGGCTTATCAGAGAAAAAAATGACTGAATAAGACTCTTATCTAGTGTGTGTATATATACTCAGTATTCTTTTTTATTTTGGCAAATTTCAAAAATCAACTTTAAATGTTGTTAGATGCAATTACACCCTTAAATTTTTAAGGGTAAAGTTTAAGTTTTTCAAGCTTATAAAAGTGTTAAAATTGAACCCTTAAACTTATGTAGTTATAGAAAATTTTAACAATTTGAGGGTTTAATTTTTATCATTGAGGGTCTGGTTTCTCCGACTATAGTATGTTTGAGGGTCAAATTTGAACACTTGTAGATGTGTACGGGTGTAATTGCAACTAAGATTATACTTTAGGAGTGATTTTTGCAATTTACCGTATTTTTTTTAAGTTGTTATAAGTGAGATAGAAATTCTAATGTATGAATGGAGCAGCTTAACTAATGGAAGAATGAAAAATGACAGGCAGACAAATCTAGTATAGTAGACGAAGCAGTAAACTACATAAAAGTCCTTCAAGAAACCCTTCAAAAACTCCACAAACAAAAGCTCGAAAAACTCAACAACAACAACAATAATAACCCATCTCTGAGCTGCTCTAAGATTGTTCATCATCCCTTACCCACAACCCGCGAGGCATTCTTGGCGGACCAAGCCTCCTCCAACAACGACATGTCGTCATCCACCGCCCTACTTCCTCATCTTTCCACCACCGTCACCGCCGACAATGTTATTAGTATCCTCCCACCGCCACCCTCCGCCTTCCAAACTTGGACTTCCTCCAACCTTGTCTTGAGCGTTTGCGGCCACCATGCTCATTTCTGCATCTGCTCCGTCAAGAAACCCGGCCTATTCGCCGCCCTTTGTTATGTTCTTGACAAGCATCGTATCGACGTCGTGTCCGCTCATGTCTCCTCCGATTTCCATCGTTCCTTCTTTATGATTCAAGCTCATGTAAGTATCGTATTCATGTCTTCTTTACATTTTCACTCTTTTTTTCTTCTTCCTAACCATTCTCTCTATTTCTTTCTTTTGGAGATGTGTTCACAAATTTAGTTTTGGAAACTATGAAATCCTTTTTTTTTTCTTCTCTCTTTTTTTGTTTGTTGAAGTAAAATGTAGTGTGAATCTTTAAAAGTTAAACAGAACGTAATAATATTGACAATTTTTCGGTTAAAGTACAAGTATAGTCAACTTTGTGTCGATTGTAGTCTTTGAATTTTTTTTAAAAGTGTTAATAAGTATTTAAACTTTTAATTTTGTATCTAATAAATCTATGATATAATCAAAATTGTTAATAATTAATTGGTCTATTAGATATTAATTTGAATTTCATGTCTAATATTATGGAATTATAAACTTTCAATTGCGTGTCTAATAAATCTTTGAATTTCTATTTTGAAAATGTATTTGAGACACTAAATTGAAAATCCAATTACCTACCAGACATGGATTTGAAAATTTAATGATCTATTAGACGTAAAATTAAAAGTTTAAGAATCTAGCTTCCAGACATTTTTAAAGTGTTGATCTATTAAAACACTTTTGAAAGTTAAGGAACTAAATAAATACAACCTTAAAAAGCTTAAAGACTATACTCGTAATTTTACTGTATTTTTCATACATTAGACAATTTTATTACATTAGGAAGAAATTGAAGAGTAATATGCATTTTATTTATTTATTTTTCTTTAAGATACAAGAACATTACCAAACAGACTTTTTATGGAGATAGTTGCACAAGTACTTGTTATTTGAAATGAGTTGTTTCGACGAAAGCAGGCGAATGGAGGTTACGATGAATTTGGGGCGGCGACTGTGGCGGAAGATACGTTCAAGGAAGCTGCAGGAGAGATCATATTTTGGTTGTCTTCTTGATGGGATTATCCAATCTCTTCTCCACCATGAAAGGCTGTTGCATGAAGTTTCAAAGAGCTTGAGATCATATATATCCACATGATTAACAATGGCTTTTCTATATATATCTTGAAAATCTGTCACTTTAATTTCTACCATAGAAGAAGAAAGAATATATATAGAGAGAGAGCTGTTCATGTTGTCATGGTTTTATATGCAAATATAATCCACTCCAATGAACCCTAGCTAGCCTCTCCCCATATAATTTTGTCAAATTTTGGACATAAAATAATATTAGAAGCTTGAAATGTTATTGACATGGGAAATTTCTCCATAACTCAATCTTAATGGGTTCTTCAAACTTGTATGGGAAAGAAAGTAAATATATAAGAATAGAATTTTTTTAAAAAAAAAAAATGGTAGGGTTGGAGGTTGGAGGATATAGAGGCTATCATCAATCTCGACCTAATTTTTATACGTGAATGGTCAGTCGTATTTGATCTGTTTAAATTTCATGTGACAACTTCATTGAATACCTTTTTCAATGAAGTATATTTAGGATTTCTTTTTTTTTTTATTGGATTTTTTTTTTTTAGTTTAACAACTGTGTGATGATAGAGATTGAATCATCAACATCTTTAGAACTGTACTTAGCCTCTTTAACAACCAAAGGTTAGACGGAAAAGAAATATTAAAAATTGTTTCCTACACCCAACAAAATCCTTATGTAAAATTTTTGGATGGAAGATCCCTATTTTGAAATATTGCCCTCACATAATTCTATAGGATAATTCTATAGGAAAGCATGTGAGGATTATTAATTAGCTACCAACTTTGTGATATTTGAGGTATGCTCATTTGGACGAAAAATAAAAAATAAAAAACAAAACAAAAAACAAAAGCATTGAAGTATTAATTATTTCAAAATCGACCCAAGACACATTATTCTACATTTGGTTATTAGTTTTTTTGTTTTTATCTATTTAAGGACATTTGATAGGTTCCTTGTATTTAGTTTATAAAAACGTTAGCAACTTTGTCATTATATATGAAAGTTATTAATTATCCTTGTACTTATTTTGTGTCAAAATATGATAAGTTGATGGAAATCATGTGTAATGACAAGTTATAAAAAAAAAAAAAAAAAAAAAAAAAAAAAAAAAAAAAATTGTTATCACTATAATCCTTTCATGGTCAAGACATCCTTGACAATAAAATGTTATATAGAACATTTTTGTGACCCAGCGAACATATCAATATATATGCTTAATTGATATTATTTGATTGTCGTTAATACAAAATCTTGAGTCAAATTAATGGTAATAATAACTTGCTATAGTACACTTAACAGTAACACAATTTATAATTGTTAACTATGATTTATTGTTGACAAATACATTATTATCATTAAAAAGCTAATTACGACATTTTTTTAAGTGTCATTATACTTTTACCTCGATGGAGATTTTTTCTTAAAAAAATAATATTATTTTAATAAATAATAACAAAAATAGAGTAGGAGGAAAAGATTTGACAAAAATAAATGGAGAAATCGTGGATGGGATACACGTTTTCTACAAATCGTGGACCCTATCCATGTTTTCACTAATGAAATTGTGAACTAGGTCCACGATTTCCACTTGGTCAACAGTCGTCTGCCACATTGGAGTATGCCTGCCAGATGGCAGGGATAAGAATTGAGGATGGGGTCCACAACTACCTAAAATGTGGACTCTGTCCAAGATTTCCTTCGTTATAAACTAGTGGTAGGCAATCCATTCCAGCAACCATCTCCCTCTCTCACGCCATTTTCCTTTGCTCCACTGTCGTTGTTGTTGTCGTCGCCGCATTCCTTCGCTACTGTCTCCACCACTGCCCCCAGTCTTCACCGATTGCCAGAAGGTATTTGTTTTTCTTTTTTTTTAACATTATATATAATATTATTTAGATTTATGATGTTTTTTTTTTACAAAAATAGGGTTATAATATTGTTTAGATTTAGATTTATGATTATTTTTTACAAAGATAATCGTGGATCTGGTCCACCACTTTCTAAATTATTGGTTAAATTTAGTACGTATTTTATGTGATTTTATACTATTTTTTGTATGTGATATTTTGAATCATATGTTATTTTTTTTCCACAAGTTGTATGTGATTTTTTGTTTGATCTGTTTGAATGAATCAATTTGTAGATACATATTTCTAAGATAATCGTGGACCGGGTCTATGACTTTCTAAGTTATTGTTTAGATTTAGTACGATTTTATACTATTTTTTTGTGTGTGATATTTTGTAGCATCTGTTACCTTTTTCCACATATTGTATATTATTTTGTAGGTAATATGCGTTTTGTTCTACGTGGTTGAATATATCTAAGTTTCAAACATTGTGTAAGTTATTTTTTATTTGACCTGGTGGGGAATGACCATTACATTTCAAAACATTGCCCTCCAATTTGGATTACCAGTTGATAGAGAACTTGTAACTAATCGTTGGCATACGATTGGAAACAAGTTTGTGAAAATTTTTTGGGTATTCAACCCCCAAAATTGAATAGTTCTAGGTTGAGTATCCCTTGGTTATCATCGCAATTTACAGAGTTATCTCCAAATGCTGAGGAGATTACCATGCATACGCATGGGTGTATATCATGCCGCTCATTGGAGGATTTTTGTTTGCTGACAAGTCGAACACTAATGAACTATCGAACTTACCCAATGAGGATTTTTGCTCATTGGAGGATTTTTGTTTGCTATCATGCCGCTCATGATGCATACACCTGATGTTTCTTCCTTTTGGCGAACAGAATTCGTCACCCAATTTTGTGCCAAATAAATTACCGAACTTACCTAATAGTAGTAATACCAAGTCAGGTTAAACACAGGGAGCGCTTGAATTTCACAATTAAGGAGTTTACAATTCTAAGTAACCAAAGAGGGGCTTGTCAGAGAGTTGGTTGCAAGAAAAATTAAATTACATAAAAGGAAATGCACAAATTAAAAGGGATAAAATTCAAGTAGAGAAAGTCCTAGCTTAAGTAACACTGAAATTTTCTTTGTTCAATGTTCTTATTCATTGATTTGTCATTACCAAATTCATTGTAGTTAGCACCTAATCAATTTAATTGGAAAGACCAAAATTAAATTGTCCTAATCGACAAATTAGGATAAAACGATTTACCCTAGCTACATTAAGTTCTAGGGATCATTAGGTGGATCACTCAACTAGAAACATCGAGATTAAATGTTCTATTAATTTAATCCTAAGTTGATTAGAACAATATTCATCAACAAATCAGATTTGCAAGCTAACCTAACCTATTGCTTCTATGATCAATGTATAACCAAGTGTCACGAATAGTAAATTGATTTAAGCGATAATCAAAGTGTACACCAGGGTCCACAATATGATTTTGTAATAATCTAAATTTCGAAATTAAATTATACATACAATGAAATTCAATTCAAAACCTCATAAGAACATCAAATACAATGAAAATCTCTAATATACCCAAGCTAGAAATAAATTACCTTAGCCTCGATACAATGTTATACGGATCGTATAGGGAATTATGTCGAGTTAGTATTGCAACCACTTTAGAGATAGTAGGCTCGCTAATACTATTGCAAGTATGGGCTTATAATCGATTTTACACCATAGCACCACCAGTTGAGCTGCCATTTCCAATCATTTTATTAGACGTCCACCTTACATCTTCATTTCAATTTGGAGTTCGTATTGCGATTACTAAGATCTTCATTGATATAGATATAGTCTTTATGGACGAGCTAAGCCAAGCTATAGTTCAGTTCTACCCGAGTTGAATAATAAATTTATATAATAAAACATCTTAATTATATTACATGCATGTGTATATGGAGCGGTATTTTAACTGCATTTAAGCATTCCGCAAATATGTTACTAGTATACAGATTATCATTTGATCGACTAATACACACTAACATAAGAACATATATCTTTTATTGAAAAATAAATAGGAAGTATCACTACACAATTGGGTTCTACTTATTAACTTTTTTTTTTTTTATTTTAGACCAATTGGACGTCGTACACATAGGGAGATCATGACATCATTGCTTGATTACTATTACAATGGTCAAGACATTTGGTTGACGGTGAGCCCTTTAATATGCTTTCATATCGTAGAGTGGCATTACCTAAACCGAGCATTAAGACAATTTGGAATGCAACAACCGGTGCCACTAAATTTGTTGTACAGACCGTGACCTGCACCAAATTGATTTAAAGGATAAGCATGACCAAGATTGGCGACGATTGTGGCGAGCACATTCTGATCATTGTGTAAGAGGAGATGTAGTAGATGAACAAGTTGTATCACATAACTATTTACCTGGGTAAGACTTAATTACAAGACAATATATCACACCTGAGGGAGCTTATTATTATTGCATGGTAAGAATTTTATTATTTGTTTTATTCAATTTTCTTGTTTGCATATTATTTTACATTTTTTTTCATATAGAATAATTTTGTTCAAGATGTATAACAATATTAAGTGCAACATAATTTACTAGAGCTAAGTTCAACGTGTGATCAATGTGGTGTAAGTGTAAAAGATATCGTTCAATAAACACGTAGACTTAATGTTGCCAACATTGATAGAAGACGTGTTCGTTGTCGATGTCAACGACAACAGACCAAGGATATTCTAGAGTAATACATTGACTCAGAACCTCAGGTACCTACTAATCCAATTCAAGCTTCTTTTGAAGACTTCCTAGGAGTTCAAGGAGACATCACATTGAGTTCTGGTTATCAAAATGAGTATTATGCACTTGATGTATTTCCATTTATTGTCACCCAACAAGACATTGATGATGTAATTCATCATCAACAACCCTTTGGGACTCTTGTACCTCGTCGTGGCCGGCATGAAAGAAGACAACCACCGTGTAGCACATGAGTTTCCATTAACTTATAATTGATAGTACTCAATTTAGATGTTTTATTTAAGAATATTTATCATCATTCGCTTTATTATGTGTCAAACTTTATACCTTTAATGTTTGAGTTGAAAAAAATAAATTTACCTCGAAAACTAAGAGTTTGTCGGCAAAATTTAAGTTGCAAAAAAAAAAAAAAAAAAAAGAAGAAGAAGAAGAAAAAGAGGGACTCGTGGACCTAGTCTATGACTTTGTCCATGTGGCACATGATGGGACTAATGTGGCAAATTTTGATGAGTGGGTTGACTGGAAGCAAGAAAATCGTAGACTCAGTCCACTATTACACTACCTATTTTTTACAATACTTTTTCTACTAACCTAAATGTGAGATTTTTTTTCACTTTTATATTATTTTCAAAAAAATGTTCCCACACTATCCTATTTTTTGTCATTTTTTTTTTATAAAGAAAACATTATTTTTTAAATTACCCCTTGATGGGAGATACAATGACTGAAACTAACGGTTACAAATATCAGTTGCAATAGTTTTTAAATATTCTGGAATCCATGTTTCTAAACCCAAATTTATTAGGAAAAAACCATATCCCCCTTAGTTTGTTCAAGCATCTAATATGTACAACTATGCAATTAAAAGCACAAAAGAAAGATGAGAAAATAACTAAAGGATTGTTCGTGGAATTGGCTTGCATCACGCCCACAAAGGCTAATTCTGTTCTCAACATTTACAACAATGGCGCATGATCTGTAATTAGCTGATCAAAGGGAACCCCCATTTGGCAGCCATTGCTGGGTTTCCGCTCTTATCTCGCTGCATCCTAAACTTACATTAGTTCAGCAACTATGTTATACAAATTATATGTCCCATGGTGACCGAGTTAATCGCATATCGGATGCGCTCGGAAGACGAAGAAGCTTTAGATTCAGACAAATACGACTTCCATCTTAGCACAAGGGTGTGTTTCTATGTGAGTTCTGAAATGATTATTGTCTTTGAATCTGAAGGTATATAAAGCCTGCCTCTGAGTCAACCCAACAGGATATATTCTGTATAGTTTTAGTTCATCTCCTCCTCTTATGCTTTCGGGCCGTTCTTGCTTCCAAATTGGTACGTGTTTCAAAGAATTGAACTTTTCAAGTACCCTCAATTCTAAAGCCTCCAACGTCAAATTTCCTGACCTGCCATTGTCGAGGTCGAATGATTTGGTTTCCCCACAGAAAAACCTTTGAAAAGATAAACTGTGTTTGGACTTGAAAGGTTACCTACCTCAAGAAAATGGATTGCATTTCAAACCTCCCTCTCTCCCTTACGTATAAATGATACATGGTATCAGAGCCTCGAGAACACTTGCACGGCCGTTTCTTGAACCGGGGACTGTTTTCTTCTTTCTCGTGGATGATGGTTGCCATATGGATGCAAAGGCGGCATGATGAGTGTACTGCTGCCATATCGACAAGGGCCTTGAAAGACTCAGATGGACCGTCATACTTCCATCTAAAAGATAAAGACAGCCAAAACTTCATGAGAGTTCATATCATATTGAAATGGAAGAAATTGATCTGACTATGTCATTGCTCCGAGTACCTTAGCGATTGATTGTACATTTGGGGATTTTCAGCAAGGTATTTCATGGACTTGGCAATTGACTCAACATCTGAAAATTCCTTGATGTGCAAAAATGAATCAGGAGAAGGAGCAAACTCCTCAATGTTTGGAGCGCCAACCACCACCGGAATAGTTCCTACAAATAATTGCATTGGTAATCTTAACGAAAACTCTACAAAACAGTCAATGTAGCATGAAAACTATGAGGGTTCTATAACTTTTCAAGATTTCCAACTTTCCGACCTTATCCATAACTTGATTCTTCAAAATTATTTACTAGAAGTATTCTGGTAGAAATATGTGCTAAAGTGAGAGTCTAAAGAAATACAAGGTAACTAGCCCTGGAGGTGCAGTGCAAGCCAAAACAAAAACCAACAGAACGGACAAATATGAGTTAGTTTGGACAGTTTGAACTATACTAGTCTGTCATTTGTTTCGATTTTCTTAAATATCTACAAGAATAGTTGATTGATCTGATGTTCAAAGAATTTGCAGTTTCAATTGGTTCAATTTGATCTCAGTCACTTTGTTGAGTATAGTCATGTTACAACATCACAAAGAACAAAACACTAGTAAAGGCAAAACCGTCAAGCGGAAACTCTAAGTACACGGAAATAATTAATGAAGTCGGAAATCTTTAATGAAGTCAGATATAAACTTAGAAACGGGCAAGCCAAAACAACGACGTGTCTTACAGATGTTGGTAGTAACAGCATGAAACAGAGAAATAGGTATGAACCTCATACCTGCAACAAGAGATTGAAAAAACTTTTCCGTGACATAATCTTCCTCATTGGAATTCTCAAAAGCCAAGCTGAACTTGTAGCGCTTCAAAGTTTCCACTTTATCAACTGCAAATACGAATTAAACAGCAGTAGTGTTATGAAATCGGCAAATAAAGATCAACAGAAAAGCGTAAACAGTAAAGAATCGACACAGAGATTTACATGGTTCACTAACAATGTGTTACCTATGTCTACGGGGAGAATAGTTTACTATTAGAGAGAATACTTCTTATTACAGATCAGAAGCACCTCTAAGGTTAGAGAGTTTATGTAGCACACTTCTCTAAATTCTAGGGTTACTAAACGTAAATAACGTAAATATGACAAATACGAATGCAGATTCCAGGCATTCCAACAAGTAGCTTGGAAAAATTGTGTCAGTAGTATCAAGAATGTACATTCTAATTTACATAAGAAAAGGGAGATCTGTAGCGTACAATATTAGAACTAGAATCTAACCATACAATTGATGATAAAAAGAATATCTTTGGAAGATGGAAAGTTCTAACTTCTAGTAACCGAGGCCCAAAAATGCCAAATTGTACTACCTTCCAAATTCTCTTATCCTCACCTACCCTGGGTTGTGTATTCTTCCCAATATCAGCAAAAGATCACTAAGTTCTTCCATTTCCAAATCAGTTAGCACCCTCCCTGTCACTGTATCTCTTACTCAACGTTTCTGAGCATGATATCACATTCAATTAATGCGAAACATTTGTTGGGGAAGTTATCTAAGAATCTGATGTGTATCCCAGTACAATTAGCAAGAGACTCCAAAGAGTCAATTACCAAATGCAACTAGACAATCAACTGATCAAGTAATGGTGTTGATTTTGAAAAGCTTGAAGAGACAAAATATATCATCTGAGGGTCTCTTCAAAGTTCACATTTGAGAGTCAAGACGCAAAGAAACATTCCTCTTCAGCGTGAGATCCACGGAATTTAAAACCTCCACTAGTTACCAACCAAGTTGGGAGAAACAAACAAATAAATAAAAGGTGCAAAGAGAAAGGGCTTGAGAACTTCAGCCCCACTCACTCCTTGCAGTGATTTTTCCTTGAATGGAAACAAGAAGCAAGGATAATCCACTAGAGGGAGAGGAAAAAAAAAAAAGGAAAAACCCTTCAAAAGTTGAAGCTAACATTTAAAAACTCCAAAAAGGATGAGAAACAATCAATAAGGGCAAATATAAACCTGGCAAGACTGTAGAGAAACAATCAAGGAAGTTTAAAAAATGAAGCAATCCTTGAGAGGCAACCCCTGCTGATTGAATTAACCACGGGCCCAGAAAGATACCATTTCCTTAAGGTTTTCCCTGGGGATTCTTTCATTAAATAGTCAAAAATCATGAATTTTTTCAATGACTGTTAGGAAGGAAAAAAGTTAAGGAATTCTCAAATACATCAAGACAACTGATATCTTTTATCGTAGAAAAATTTGCATTAGTTTTCCCAAGATAACAGTCTAGTGGAAGAACTATGCTAGTACTTAGTTCCTATCTGCTACCAACCTAAGAACTAAATTTTTGCATGCATTATTCAATCAAGATACGTTGTCAATAATATTATAAAGAAAAAAAAACAGCAAACAGAGTCGGTCAATAAATCGAAGTAAAAGTTTCAAAACTAATACTTGTTCAGGTTTTAGCACACCTCTTCCATCGCGGTTCCTGTGGCAACTACCATATGAATCAATTTTGACATTCAATTTCTCAAGCGCATCAAGAGCTTGCAAACGGAAGTTGCGGGCACCACAATTTGAAATGAAGGCAGCTGCAAAGGCAGGCTCCGTTTTTGGTTGCACTGGTGCCATTATCTCGTATTCTGCCCATGAAAAATATCCAACAGGAACATCTGATGATAGACTAGTGGTCATAACCACGGTATAACCCTTCCTACAGAAGTTGAAGTTCATTTATTGTAGAATTATAAAAAGTCTACGTCTAAAATCAACCTCTAGAAAGCAGAGTGAGATGTAATAAGCACAAAAAGAATGGAACATTAGCAGAATGTTTACAGGGAAGAACATTTCATAAATAAGTACAGTCCAAAATAGTTCTCAATTTGTAGAATTCGCACTTTGACTATCTAAAAGATGGGATCGCGCAAGCATGGGGAAGAACCTAAGACAATCCACATATATGAACCCCTTTAGATTCTGCCCACCAAGGAAAATAACCACAATGTTGAAGGAAAACTATGGTCCATAACCTAGATGATGAAGATTGAACAGGAATGGGGATCCAGGTAATTTCCTTGAACCATATAATTTGAAGGCTTACCGACAACTTTGTGTGGAACAGAAGGAGATATTGCGCAAGGGCAAGCTCCAAAAGGTGGTGGTGGATACCTATGAAGTGAAGTGTATGGTGGCAGTTTGGTACTTAACTGCATGTTAATTGCACATGTGCAGCTGGCAGTAGTAATTAAGTTAGTAAGTTGGCTCAAGTGAGTTAGTTAATAAGCTAAAATTGAGTCGGAAAAAAAAAAAAAAACACGGGAAGATAGGAAGGGCCAAGGGGTAGCTAGGAATTGGAAGAAGACTTGGGAGGGTGCAGGATTCTCGAATTCCCTATAACCTGAGCTAGAAGAGACAAGAGAAGATATATCCCTGATTACCGCATTTTGTAATCAATCATTTATAGGAATTATGGCAATTGTAGGTTAGTGCTATCAATTTCAAATGGAAAAAGAACATGTATCATCATAGCAATGATCTTAACTGTCATAACCAGATTGAGGTGAAGTTTCATAAACTTCAAATAGTATCTGCAAGCATTACAATAGTCAGGAATAATGTAAAGGAAAGCCCTTCTCTGAACTGCGAGAATCGATCATATTGTTAGGCTTACCCACCGTCTCGCCAAAGCAATATTGTTTTCTGGATAGTAATGCGATGATTCCATGGATCGAAGTACACTAGCAGCACTACCTTGATGAGGTGATCCGAATATAGCATCAGGCTGCTGGCCAGGATTAAATCCAAACTGGCATCCCACATCACAAGTTCTCCACTCCTACGATGAATTCCGAAAGCGTAAGGATTTTAAAGAGTAATTTGTAGAAACTTGAAACTGAAAAACAATTAGAATCCAGTTTGCTACCAAAAAAGGAAAGAACATCTTTCTTCATTCATTAATTTCCATCAAGTATGCATATCGCAGCTAGTTTGTACAAGCCAAGGGATTAACAACTATAACCACGTCCCCTAGAATCCACCTGTATGATCTTTCGACAGCTCACCCAAAAAGGAAAAGAAAAATGAGGAGGTAAACTCAAGAACCTATGGCAATCAATGCCCACAAATCTCGATTATGTGACTGAAAGATGTCATTAGAGTTGTGACCCATCACAGTATGAGGATGAGCACATCAAAATATTTACAAGTTACAACAAAATCCCATACAGCAATTCCAGTAAGAAATCTTACAAATTCGTATATTGGCAAACAATTACAAAAGTGAGATAAGTAAAAAGTCCATGCGTATAAAGATTAACTAAGCAACTCTGGAATGGAATTTATACTTGAATTGCAAATATATAATAGGACTAACTACATACTTCTTCAAGCCAAAACACCACTAAAATCAAAACTCCAAGCTAGAAAGATTCACAAAAGGAGAGATGGAAAGAACCTTCTCGGAACCAGAAACCAAAACAGGTTTCCTTTTGAAGTCCCTAGAATACTCCACAGCATCTTCCTTCTCCAGCCACTCCTCACAGCTAACTCTATCAATTCCTCCATCATCAATAGACATTTCATTGCCTTCTTGCAAAAGCGTAGATCCATAGAACAAGTCGACCCAAGAATCCACCATAGCCGCATTTTTCGCCATGTCGAGCCGACTCAGAGAAGCAATCTCTGCTATGACCACCATGGCCACAAACAGAGGCAAAAAACGGGTCCATTTCCTCTTGCTCGCTGTAGAAACCGCATTAAAACCTATCGAATCATCATGGGTCGTTCCTGCTCTCCAGATTTTTTGCTTTGAAAAGATACCCATCTGGCAAATCGAGGAGTTCAAGAGATTGGGCGAGATAACGAAAAGAAGGGGAAATGGGTTGTTGATAAATAGTGTGGAATTGACTCGTTTTCAACATTTGAGCTCCGTTGAAGCCATAGCCATAGTGATTTGGCAATTGGGTCAGAGCAGAAGGAGAAGGAATGATGAAAAGTCAAGTGGGTTTTGCTGGTTGTCAATGGTTTCGTCTACTTCAATCAAGAGAATACGATTGTGAAGGAAGAAGAGCATAGACTTTGGTCGTTTATGAAGTCTACGCTTAAGAGGTGAGTACCTAATCCCTTTGCCTTTTTGAGAAAGTTTCATACTTTTCGGTTGATAATGTCTCTCTTTGGACAATACTATGGACAAATTAGCAATTTTTAGAACTAAAACATTGGAGCAATCTAAGGAATATGTAACTTAACTTAAGTTTTTTTGAAGAAAAAAATAATTAATACCATTTTGGTTGGAACATTAATGAGCTTTATTTTGTATGTTGAATTGTCTAAATTAGTTTGTATACCCAAATAAAGAGAAAATTAAATAAATATGGTAGTGGTAAAAAGTAAGATTTTTTTTTTTAAATAAAAAAATAAATCAAACTATTTATAAATATAAAAAAATTTTATTGTCTATCAAATAGATTTTTATCACTTGGGTAATAGAAGTCTATCGCGGTCTATCGCCGATGAACAATCAATTTTTCTATATTGATAAATATTTAAAAAAGTATTGTTATCCAATTTTTCTGATTAAAAACGGCTCGCACAAAATTGACATATTTGCTTTATGTGTTGGGTCAGGATGCTCGAAAGTTGAGCCACTATTTATTTATTTGTTTATTTTTTAAAAAAAACATATCTCTTTTACATAGCAAAACAACCCTATGTTCCTAAATATTTCTTAAACTATATTTTTCTAAATATTTTTTTAAATTACAATAATTTAAAAGAAGATCCGTCCATAAACTATACTAACACGTTTTAAATTATTCATTTTTAAGGGTGATTATAGAAATTTTGTTTTGTTTAAAAAGTAGGCTTTTTTCAAAAGTTATTTCATGTAAATACGTTGGTCACAGATTCATCAATTTTCACAAACTTTTTCAAGATCACAATTCATATTTGAGAAGATAATAGTGTTGATGATGAATATAACAACTCAACAAAAATTCAAACTACGGTGGAAGGATTTAAATCTATGAACTTTAGAAAGGTAAGGGTAAGTAATGTCTATGACTAATTCTTTCTATATTATTTTTTAAGTTAAATTATAATCTCATCCCAAACGAGTCCAAGAAGAGTGTTCAGTAAGATTTCTAAAGAAATTTGATTTGTTGAATTTGAACTTTGTATTTATATAGATTTCAGTATAGTATAGACGGTCTAATATATACTCTTTTGTACTTTATCTCAAAAAAACTTTAATCATTAGGCTTGTTGATCTCCTTGAATGATCGGTCTTTGAACTTAATGATTTTCTTGGAGTATAACCTTTGAGCTTGATAATCTTCATGGAGGATTAACCTTTGGACTTATTGATCTTCTTGATTAGTTTAGATTAGTCTTTGGCTTGTTGATCGATCTTTGACTTGTTGATCGGCCTATGGCTTGTTGATCTTATTGATAAGTTTGAATCGGTCTTTGGCTTGTTGATTGGTTTGGATCGACTTCTGGCTCGTTGATCGAATCGACCTATGGCTTGTTGATCGACTTGGGTTGACCTCTAGCTTGTTAATCAGTTTGGATCAGCTCGTGCCTCATTAATCAGCTTGGATCTGCCTCTAGCTTGCTGATCAGCTTGGATGGACATTTGGCTTGTTGATCGACTTGGATCAACTTCAGACTTATTGATCAGCCTTTAACTTGTTTATATGCTTGGATCGACATCTAGCTTATTTATCTGCTTGGAACGACCTTTGGAGTTTCTGACTTCAAGAGCATCAAAGAGTCTTTTGATCTTTTGAAAGCCTTCTGAGCTTTAGTCTTTAGTTTTGAAGAGAGCAAAAGTTGATCATTGGATCCTTAGTCTATCTTCTAATCTTCAAAAGCTTTGAGAGAGTTGTGTTCTTTAGATCTTTAGAGTTTCAATCTTTGGATCTTTAGAGCTTCAGAGTTTTAGTCTTCAGAACTTCAGTCTTCCCATCATCCCCAAATGAAGGGGTAAAACCTCTATCTATAGAGATTATGGGCTTAAATATTGACTTGGGCTAAAGTTGGGTTTAGGTCTAGTCTTTTATTTGGCCTAAATTTCCGCCATGGGCTTGAATTGTGTCAGATTTCAGACCCAAGTGGCTCTAATTACTCAGCCTTATCAAATTTATAATGTTAGGCACAATCAAACCTCTAGCCATTTATTTGTCTCCAAATTTTAATTTAGGGACAATAATTCTTAATTGGCCAAAAATTCAACATAATGGATTTTTGTTGCGAGGACATGGCACAATTTGATTAACCAGAATATCTCATTCATCAACAGATAAGAAACAATCCTAAGAAAGGCACAACTAGAGAGAAGTGAGGTAATTGGGGCCATCTGGCCCAAAAGACCCACCACAGCCAATAAGTTTGCCCCTATTCTAGGATTTACCCTTTGCATGCCCACAATTGGAGGCAAATAGGTCATTCAGCCAAAAAAAGTCTGCCTTGGCCTAGGAGATTGAGGTTAAGGCCAACCTACCCTAGCTAGCTCCAATGTGTATGCTCAATCTAGTTTTCGGAGTCCTATTCGTAAACTCCACTATGTATAGAACTGATAACTCCATATCATATAAGATTATCTATTTCCTAAAAAGTTATTTCTAACAATTTGCTAGAACTGACTTCGGCATTAGAGTTTTTGTGGCATGCACCACGCTGATGTTCCATTCTTATTATTTTGCAGGTGATCTCTTCTCTCGAATTACAAACCTACCATAAGTGGCATGTAAAGGTCAGATGAGCTCCATTGGCCAAATTTTTCCATCAACAATACTAAAATAAAACGTTAGTTTTAAAATGAAATTATAAGTTTAGTCACTAAGAGGTTGTTCAATGAATTATTAGGCTCTGTTTGGTAACAATTTTATTTTTGAAATTAGTATTTTTTAACTTTTTTTTTTTTAAAGTTAAAAATATTAATGCAATTTTCGAAAGTTCAAAGGTACTTTTGGAACAAGGTATCGACAGTTTATTTTTATATATTAGTGGTAATAAGGGCATTTTTTAAAAAGTTTAAGGGTATTATTAAAAAATTTTAAAGTTTAAATTCCTTCACCTCTATTGTATTAAGAAAACAAACAAATAGAGAGAAAACAAATAACGTGCCGTCACGTGCCTGAGGCGATGCGGAGCGGTCGACATCCTCGAAAAAAGTTAATTTTAAAACAAAATAAAAATGAGGCGTTACCAATCATTTTTATGATAGACACCAAAGTAAAATAAACAATTTTTAATTAAAAAACAAAAATGGTCCGCGAAAACTAGGGTTGAGTTCGAGATTCATTTGTGTATGAGGAAGGTGTTAGCACCCTATAACACTCGTTTAAAAAACGGTGGCCAAATTCTAAATCTTGAATTGAAAATATTCTTTAATTATTCTCTTTTTTAAAAAAAAGTCTTATTTTACCCCTTATTACTCCAATATGTGAAGCAATAATCCCATAAAATAAGTTCGAGAGTCACTTGTGTATGGGAAAGGTGTTAGCACCCCACAACACCCGTTTAAAAAATGGTGGCCAAATTCTAAATCTTGAATTGAAAATATTCTTTAATTATTCTCTTTTTTTTAAAAAAAAAAAGTCTTATTTTACCCCTCATTACTCCATATTTGAAGTAATAATCCCATAAAATAAGTTGATCAAATTCCGTCAACTTGACTATATTATAATTAGGAAAAACTCCTCACCTCAAGAAAGTGAGAAATTATTATATTTTCTCAAAATCCGTCATGGGATAAACTTTAAGTAAAGGAAGCTTTTTCTTTTTTCTTTTTTATAAAAGACATTAATTGAATTTTTTTTCTTAAGATCAAATCTCGAACTTCTAAAGATGTGATCTCTTACCTTAAGAATTATAGGAAATCGGACTCCCAAATTTCCTAGATTCTATCATAGGATTTTTTTAAAGGAAGACAATCTTAAAAACAAATTATTAGAAAAATAATTGATTAGAAAACCTTTTGACATCATAGATTAATTTTTGAATGTTTGAAAACACAAAATGTGTAATTTTAAAGAAAAGAAATTTAACTGATTTAGAAAGAGTCTTGTGAAAAAATTAAAAATTTAAAAACTTAGAGAAATTTAAATTAGAAAGATTTTAAAACTTTGAGAAAGTTTAATTAGAAAGATTTAAAAACTTTGGAAAATTTTAATTAGAAATCAAATCAGACTTAATATGAACATTATATAAGAAAAACATAATTAAAGAAACATCATAATAAATTAAGCAAATATAAAAGGACATAATAAAATTTAATAAAAATATATTGGAGATCGATCTCGGACTCCCAAAGAATCGACTCCTCACCTCAAGAATTTTAGAAAATCGGATTCTCAAATTTTCTAAATTCCATCGTCGAAAATTTTAAGGTTTGAAAACTTTTATTTAAAAAAAAAAGATATTAAAAAATTTTCTTTAACAAAACTAAATATTAACGATTTGGAAATAAACTTAAAACTATTGAAAATACTAGAAAAAATTTACTAAAAAGGACATTAATTTAAGTATGTAAAGTTGCATTGATAAAATATATAATTTAATAATACATTTAAAGCAATAAATAAATGAGCAATGATATTTATAAATATATTAAACGTTTAATAAAACATATTGGAAATCGACCTTGGACTCCCAAAGAATCGATTTCCTCACCTCAAGATTCTTGAAAATCGGACTCCCAAATATTTCTAGAATCTGACGTTGGAGTTTTTTAGAAAAAATAAACAAAAATTAAGAATATTAAACAAATATCACTTAATTATAAAACAAAATAAATATATTTAATAGTGACAAAACAAAATTCTTGGAAGATAAAATGATTAAATGCAACACTTACGATAAAATAGACAAATAAAGACCAAGAAAAATGTCAAATAAAGAATATAAAAGATAAACTCAAAAAAGAAATAATAATAATAATAATAATAATAATAATAATAATAAATAGTAATAAAAAAATTATAAAAAAATTGAAAAGTTAAAGGCAAGGAGTTAGCAACATACAGCAGAAGTAATTATGATCTAAAGCACTCTAATTACATCAATTTTGAAGATTAAACATGTTAAATTTGAAGCCCAAAAATAGAGAAGATGAATTTACTTATTGAAGCTCAAAATTGAAGTTGAATTCTTCAAAATTCAAATCACAAACACTTCGTGGACAACCTCTAGTGTCTTCCTTGTTATCCTCAGGCTTAGAATGGATTGTGGGATCGAAGATTGAGTTCAATTTGAAGTAAAAAACTGAAGAACATACTAGTTTTTCTACTTTTGAGTTTGAGAGAGTTTTTGTACAAATTAGCAAGAATGTTTAAACTTAATCTTCAATTCCTTTCATCTATATAAAAAGGAAAGCATGCAGATTAAGCTAACATGCAGCATGCCAACTGGTTAAAGTGCTCAACTTGGAGGTAGAAGATGCTGGAGGTAGAAGATGATAGTGGATAGGGTGCTATGCATAAAGAACACCACCACCTTTACCATGCATTTAGTGGAAAAATCCATTTTCCAAAAATGGATTTAATATTCAATTTTATAAAATTGAATTTAATTCAAAATTAATTTCAAAAATTAATTTTAAATAAAATTAATTAAATTAATTATTTTTCCATTTTTCTCAGTAAACTCCAATCCGATGAATCTCTATTCATCCTAAAAAATATGTAAATCATATTTAAACATTCCTAACTCTTTGATTTCACCTTAGTCATAATTAAATGAACAAAACATAAAAATTGCTCCATCATTGAATTCGAACATTTCAAATTCACTCAATATAATGTTCTAAGGTTTTGTACATGAGCTAACAAGGGACCTAATGAACCTATAGATCATGAGCTCCAACAATCTGAAATTAATCAGCTAAACTCTGCCTAATTAATTAATATTTGTTAATTACCAAGACACTCCACTAAAGCCTAGTAGTTGCACTTTCCTCACTGTAGATATATTTTTGTCCACTTGATATAACCATAATAAGTAAGGCGATCATTCATAAGTTGTTCATAATTATAGCTCAGTCAAAATTACCGTTTTACCCCTATAATTACATCTCATTCCTTAAGTCCCATTGATCCTTTAATAAACAATCGGTTTGTGGTCCAACCAACAAACCTAGTCCCTCTTGGGCTAATGAGGGGGTGGGGCCCCTTGTTCAAGTCCAGGAGTCAGTAATTAAGGGAACAACTTAATTATCTACTTACCTAGAAATAGGTAGGACTGAATTCCATCTTGCAAGACTATGTCCGTAGCTATCTATCTGATCTTATCCCTAAAATGGGAGGCATATTGAGTCGGCGAACTCGGGCCACTTTCACTTATGTAGATTAAAGAATAATCTCAAACAGACAGGAGTTCATAATTAGCTCAAAATTAAGATTGAGTTACCTAGGTCATCAAGTTTGAAATAAGCAGTTTTAACAGTAAACGGTGTTATAAAGTAAAAGTGATTATTTCATGGTCCAAGCTTATGCAAACTCATTGCATAGGACACCCCCACTCGCATGTCTCCACATGAATGATTTAGGATCACATCGTTTGTAACAAATACAAAGTGGGTCACATCCATAGTATCCTAAGATAAGGTGCCCGACCTTTATCCATATACTATAGATTGTTTTGGCTATTACCTAAACTTGATTCACTTTTATGTCACCACAGGTCTAAGTATTTAGTATAGCCAAGGGTTCTTGATTTATTGGATTAATAAATGCAATTCATATATTCAATAACAGTTTTACTGAATAAATCTCGATAGCAACTTTATTGAGAATAAGTTCCAAAAGTTACAAACAACGAGTTTTAGGACATAAAACCCAACAATTGGCACGTTTACAACATAATAATAATGATGATGATGATGATGATGATGATGATGATGATGATACTAATAAATAAACAAATAACTAATAAAAAAAAACGAAAACAGTAGCAAAATATCTAGCAACCTTAGCGCTTTTTTTTCCTCAAGTTACTTGAACAGGTAAAAGAAAAAGAATAAAAGATAAAGTTGAAAACAAGAACACCAAACTCCCTTGTTGTATGTAAAGATGGAGGCTCTAGGGTTTTTAAAGAAGGGGGGATTTTGGGTATAGTTGCTAGGTTTTTGTTTTGGAAGAGAAAATGAGTCTTTTTTGAGGTGGTTGTGGATGGAGGCTCCCTAGGGTTTTTGTTGAGAAAGAAGAGATTGGTGTTTGATGAGAAAAGAAAAAAAGAATAGGTTGGAGGCTATTTCTTGAAGAGAAAATGAAGGTTAATGGAAGTGGTAGCTTCCTCTCCAGGGTTTTTTAAGAAGAGAGGATTTGAGGTATAGTTGCTAAGTTTTGTTTTGGAAGAGAAAAGAGGATTATAAAGGTCAAAGCTAATTCCACGATTGCCTATTTCTTTGTGATGGATTTTATTTCAACTTTGAAATTTTGCCAAACATAGTCTAACTAAAAAATGAAGAACAACGTTTAGACAACTAAAACCAAATTAAAAATTTTTCCAGATTTGCTTTGTTTTTCCCTAGCATAAAAAAGGTGGATAACAATCAAAATTAGATAAAAAAAATTAAGATAAAAATCAATCTAAAAATAAATTAATTTAAATAAAGTCAGATAAAAAAAGGTGGCTACATAATGAGTTTTTTTTTTTTTTTAAATGTTCAACATGTAATATAAACATATACATAAGAATGCAAGTAAAGTGGATTCGAATCTAAAACTCAAATCAATTGATTTGATATAAATATATGTATGTCTATATATACATACATACATATACACACTATATTAAAAGGAGCGAAGCAACTAAGAGGGGTGAATTTTAAACTTCCTTTTTTGCTCCTAACTTTTTTTATGAAGACAATTTTACTCTCAAATTCACACCTTTTCACATGCTTTATATACCATTCATCCACTTTTTCTTTTTCTTTTTCTTTTTTTCATTTAATTTTACATCATTGCCATTAGATTTTTCAATAAATCCTATTTTGTTTTCATATTCTTTCATACTTTTTTTTTTTTCACCTTTCATGCTTTTTTTCCATTTAATTTTACGTTCTTATTTGCTATTAGATCTTTCAACAAATTTATTTGGTCCTAATATCCTTTATTTTTTTCTCTTTTTTAATAAAACCATTTATACATCTCTTTTTAATAAATACAAATTCATTCATTCACACAATAACTTAACGTGGTTTTATTTTGTTTTATTTTTTATTTTAAAAAGAAATAATTGTTTACTGGTCTCTTATCTAAAAGCAGAGTGAATATAGCAATTCGTTCTAATGTATATGTATATTATTCTAAATTTATATTTTTACTATTGTTTTGCTCATTTCATTTGAATTCAATGTTTATAATTAACATTCAAAAAAAGTAAAAAATATTATTAAAGTAAACTTCAAAATAATAGAATATTAGTCTCTTTGATCCAAATTGTTAAGTTTTGTTATTAAAAAAGATCAAGACAAAATAACAGCTAAAGCTATAAAATTCCACAATGCTTTTAGTAAATACGACATAGTTTCATATTAAAAAGAATTTGAATTGTATACCGTTATTAAAGTAATTGATAATTAAGACCATTGAAAATTATAAATGGAAATATCTTAGGAAAATGATTATAAATAGAAAAAAATATCAAACTATTTACAAATATAGAAAAATCTCATTGTCTATTAGTCTATCACTTGAGTAATAAAAGTCTATCGTGGTCTAGCAATAGAAGTCTATTGCAGTCTATCGACAGTGAAATTTTTCTATATTTGTAAATAGTTTTGACTCATTTTGCTATATTTAGAAAAACTCAATATCTTACTTCAATTTTATCACTTTAATTTTTTTAAAATGTCATGTCTAATATTTCATGAAATTATATTTGTTCAACAATTATATTTCATTCTATGAAATTATGGTTCAAACATTTTTAACTGACGGACATATTTCGTATTCATTATAAATTAACCAAAAATAAACATATATATAGTTTTAGTCACCATCTCTTTAATTACTTTTAAATTTCATGTTAGATATTTACTATTTACAAATATATAAACATTTCATTATCTATCAGCGGTGGACTGCGATAGACTTATATCGCGATTCATTGTTGATAGACAGTGAAATTTTTCTATATTTGTAAATAGTTTGACTCATTTTGCTATATTTGAATACAACCCTTAACATTTTCCATTCTATCGATTTTAAACCACATGCATCGCACATATCCTCTGACTAGTATATATATATTTTGATAAGTTCAACATTTTGTGGTTTAAATAACTTGTTTAGATTATTTTGTTGTTAATGAAAAACATAAAGAAAACACTTTGTACTCCATTTTTGGGAGAACCAAAGTTATATGACTATGTTACTTACCAGAATCGTAGCTTTTTTTTTTTTTTACTTTATTTATTTATTTATTTTGCAAAGATAGTATAAAATTAAAATATAGGAAGATCTCATAGCCCGAGATTAAGGCATAGAAATAGAGTGACAAAGAACAAAGATGAAACCAAGATCAAAACCCAAACCTATAAGAAAACACTACACAACTATTTATTGGAGTGCACAATTGGTTCATCGTGAACAACGAGCCTTAGTGGGTTAGAGCACAAACGGTCAATCTTAGAGTCAGCTATCAAAGTAGGGGTCTAATCAGAGACTAAAAGCAACGTCATAAATGAACAAAAGAATTTAAACCTCATCGAAAAGGAAGAGAAGAAATTTGAGCATTCAAAAGAATGTAAACTTGCTGAAGAAGGGAATGAGCCTTATTGAGAACTTTATTTGGTTGCTGACGAATAAAACTAAGACACATTAAATTCCAAAAACACAACAATGAAAGCATCACTTAGGCTTCCAAGTAGGAGTACAACGAAAAGCCAAAAAAACCGAACCAACCCCAGCTATTTGGAGAAAACAAAAAAATTGGTTTGGTTCAATTTTTAATTGAAAAAAAAAACCAATAGTTATCGAACCAAGCTGTTGATATATAGGCAGCTCACCTCCAAAATATGAGAGGGTCGATTAGCCCCCAATCACTAGATTGAGTACCACGAAACGAAAAGGTGACCAAACCATCGTCCAATAAAGTAATAGTTGCCACCTCATTTCTTTCCCAAATATTACTCATCAACCATCAATGAATTGGCCCACAACAGAGCATTGCCATAAACTAATGCTCTTATTAATAATACCATCAAATTGGAATCACCACATCCATCTCCACAATGGAGAGTATAACTAACAAGAATGAAGGTAGCAAGCTTCTCAAAAAGAAGTTCCCAAGAAGAAATCTTAGTACCCCCTGATGCACCATCCTTAGTTGAATGGATACCCCTGCATCAGCCATGTCACATGATCTAGAAGAAAGTCAATAACGACTCAATAGAACACCCAGCCCTTCCTTCCATTGACCGATCAAATATGATCGTGCATCGTCACGTTTTGGTGACTACCACCTCATCCAGTGATTCCCTTAGAATGTGTCACTGAAAGCAGAACTAAACCATCCTCTAGTCAAAAAGTTCGCCTCAATTCTGTCACCTTAAAATTTGGCACCAACATGACTCCACAAATACTAATTAGAGGATGGTTTTATGCCACCCTAAAATACTAAAACTACTATCAATTTCACCAGAGATTCAAAAGAACTTGGTTTCTAGGAAAAGAGGCCAAAGTTAGCCCACAAAAAAGGCAAAAAAAGGGATCCAAACAAACATAGCACTAACAAATACTCACGCACTCTTCCAATTGCTTAACAAAATTGTATATCCAGAGTTTTACTTGGTGGAATAAAATCACACACATTAATCAAGCACTTAACGTAAGTAAATTGTCATCAACCATCTGAGATGCACCCCATAACATAAACAAGAGAAAAGCTCTACTATTTCATTATCTAACTATGTCCTCAAAATCCCTTGAACACAAATGTTGCCACCTAGCAGCAGAGTGAGAACAATAGCTCTAGCTGAAGCTAAGTTGCAGTAAAAATTACAATTGCTACCAACACAAGTACAAATATCAAAAAATTGTGAAAACGCCAGGATACAATACAAAGAAAAAACCTTACCCGCTAAAGAAAATCAATAAACTTGTTCAATTCTCTTTCAGCGTCACAAAAGCGTGACCCTTTGCTTTATGTAATGATTTACACTTGAGAACTTCAAAATGAGAGTAGTGCAAACAAATAAAAAAAAAGGGTGTGTATCTATCTCACTATCAGGGTGTTGTCTAGCTTCTCTATATTCATGCCCTACATCTAGTAGAATTTCCATCTTTTCAAACTCTAAGAAAAAGGAAAACAGGGGAAAAGAAAGGATTAACATATATTTCACTCAATATTTGAACTAGGAAAAAGTTTAGTTTATACACAAACATATTTTCTCCTTCCTGCCGCAAATCTTCTGGTAGAATTATTACCTGTCAATTCCCTTATTTTCTTTACAATGCTCTTTCAAAAAGGAAAGAGAACCATGTCGTATTTTGTTAATGAGCTTGAACAGCCAGGTATTTTCACCTGTTGAAATGAATTGTTGTCAGCTCCCTCTCACACAGTAACACAAATCTGAATTTGGACGCACAAGTTTTGACTTTGAGGATGTTCTGAAGACAATATGGCCTCTGGCAATCTTTGTTCTGAAGTCAATATGACGTTTGGGTTTTATCTTTCTGATAATCTTTTAGATGGTACAACCTAAGAGATCAAACAGCAGCGTATTTGGTTTCAGATCACACATACGATGCAATTATAAGTTTTCCAGAGTGAAATCAAAAGGAAATCTGGAGATTAACCTGGTCATTGCCCGAAGAACCAGAAGAAGCTTTTCTTAATCTTTTTGCAATAGGCATGGCACCAGACAACTCCCCTGGACAATCATCCACAAAGTTTTGATCTGAAACTTCTGCATAGAAGAGAAAATGAAGAGATAAAAGTCTCCAGGTTAGTATGACGACAGGAAAATCACATTGCAATGGCATTAATAACGTATGTAGCATCAATAACTTCCTAATGACGAATCTTATTAACTTGATATCTTTTAAATTCATTTACTTTTTTGGATATTTTGTTTCTTTGTAATTGAGCTATTGTTCTTTTCATTATATCAATGAAAAATTCCGTTTCCATTTCCAAAAAAGATATATTTTAAACTTCAAGGTAACTATGTTAGGGAGACTTCTTTAACAGGGAGTACAGTAGCGTGCACCTTAAATGAAATGGGAAGAATTTGCCATTTGGCATCTCAGCCTAGATATTTGATCCTTTAATTAGACAAACAGGATTGTACCTATTAAGAAACAGCTATTTGTTATTTCTTGCTGAATTATGAATCTAGGAATCGTTCAGCTATGTAGAAGCTAAGAGGTAAGCTTTAAGTCTCCTTATGCACAAAGATTTAAATTATTATGTCGTTTATTTGACCCATAACAAGAAAACTATTCTTCAACAGGTTCTCGACTCTACACGAATGTTTATAACTATTCAAAGTAGAAATAAAGATCTTTAGGAGAATTTCTTAAATTAAGACACATTAGAGTGTCGCCACAACCATAACTGCTCTTTTCTCTTCCTTCAACTCCAATATCAAAGTAGCTCTTTCTATCAGAATCATTTTCGTTCATTAAGAAGGCTAATTCTTTATGCTTCATGGCTCCTCCAGTTTGACCAAACATGTTGTCATCCCAAAAGCTTTGATTCATTCTTCTACTTTTTCACTTATACACATCAAACAACTTCAAATAGAAAAGTTATGCAATCAGTTAATCCATGAATTCTTAATTGTGAAATAGCATGAAGAATTGTGATGTTAGATCTCAAAACCCTGGCATAAACACTAAAAATCCTGTTATGGGAACAAAGCTATCACAACACTGAAAACCATGTTGAAACTATCTGATTAATATACTAGAATATATAGATTTTCCATTGCTAAGAAGATAACACAATATCCTATGCTTGACGTACAAATTTTACAACTCACATGCTCAAGTCATACATGTGATCAAAATTCAAACAAACACGTGATAATATTGGAAATAAGATTTGCAGAACTTTAAGTGGTGCGGGCAATGTGGTGTGGCAAACTAGTGGGAACATCACGTAGTAATGATCATATTGGTACACCAACACAAAATTAAATCAGAAAAGTGAGTGCATCTAAATGGTGCTAAAGGGGAATACTACTACTAAAGTAATTTTTGCAAACATCTTCGCCATTACAACATATGGTTGGAAGATCACAATTCCCAACAACAAAATATGAAGTGTATATGCATAATGAGGATAGAGATTACAAATTTTAAGCATATTAGAGAAGGTAGAATCAACAAAAAGTGACTGGAGAACTTTCTCCAGTAAAGGGTTTGGAAAACATGAACGGTGTGTTCAGGTGTGTCACTATGAGAGGAGCTTAAGGGGTAGAAGATGTACTACTCAAACAACAGAAAAGAGTACATAAAGAGCCAACAACATACAAAAGATATAAGTCATAGAAAGAGAAACTTTCAAGAACATATGACATCAATCAAAATTACCTGTAATGATTATATTAGAATCATGGCAGCATGGAGGAATCTGCTGTGAACTTCTGGCAGATCCACAGGAGTTCGTTGTGTTTCTTATGCGTTTCCTATCACTACAATTTCCACACTCTTCAAGGAGATCAGGAGTTTCCAGAGTACATTGTTTTCCTGCAGAAGGAAAACGATTTATCCATAGATCCTCTAAAATAGCAGGAGAATCAGCAGTGTTATCCAATAAAGGATCATTCCTCCCAATGTTAGCCATCTGCCAGGAGGCATCTTGAAGGATCATCAACTAAAAAAAAAATATAACAAGAAAAAATCATTAAGACGGTAGAGGAATGAGATAGGGAACTCACTCCCACTCTTGCTATGGATGTGTTGCCTCACCTCTGAAGAAGTCATATTAGGCATGATTGGCTTCCGACGAATTTTCTGTTTTGTCGACAAAGCATCCCTGCGCCTATGTTGATGCAAACCTTGGACAAAAGATGCTTCTAAAGAATCAAGATATAAACTGTGTTTCTCATCTGTCCAATGTGTTTGCTCCTGTTCACAAGTATTCAATTGAGAAACCGGTATCCATTAACACAAAATTTGGAAGACATAACTGACTTTGATCGATAATTTAACGAAACCATTCCACATTCAATAATTTGGCTTGGTTTTTTAAAATATTGGTAAAAAGTAGAAAACAAAGCTTAACTTTGAAACACTAAAAACCAAATGGTTAACGATTGGGACCTAATTAATTCAAAATTCGTCCATGAATTATCTTGAATAAGCCCTAACACTAAACACTAATACAAATGGAAAAGATAAATAATAAATCAAGCATTGCAAAAGAATTTCTTCTCCACGTCCATTCAACAAAAGGGGGAAAACAGAAAAATGGTAAAGAGATGACACAAAAACTGCAGTTATAAACAAGTACATATGTACCCCCCCTGTCCTACAGATTTAAAATAACCCCAAATGGGAGGTACCCAAAAACCAATTTACCATTAAAAATTCCTAAAAGCACCACAAAAGCAACAGAATCACTCATAATCAGACATATAAGTTTCGAGAGGCCAAAAAATTGGTCACAAAATCTCCTAGTGATACGTTCAAAAGAGGGGAAACAAAAAGACAAAGTACAATCCGCAAAAAACTCGTTCATACCGAGGAAAAAAAACCAAAAAAAAAAAAAAAAAAAAAAA
>QLSR01000454.1:1750758-1804436 GCA_031780015.1 Citrullus colocynthis | reverse complement strand
AAAAAAAAAAAAAAAAGCCTTTCACAAGTGGATGAGTATTATCATCAGTCAAGTAAAAAGCCAACTTTAATAGGATTGAATGCTAGAGTAAATTTGGATTCCCCTAGTTAGCTTGGGAGTAGATTTTGAATTTTGAATTTTTATTTTATTGCTTTTTATATGGTAATATTAACTCCATGGTCGTTAAAAGCAAATAATTAACTTTATGCACCAAACAATCTATCAATAAAGTGAGTAATTTGTTCTAGCAAACTAAAGCCGAATAATTTTAATTTTTTAAGGTAGATTTTTTACCTCTAAATACTTAGATAAAATTTAAAAACGTATTATCTATTACGAACAAGAATCAAAGAATCATAATTAAAAATTTCATTCCTTTTTATGATAATTACTAAATTTAAAGAAGGGAATAAAATGTGAGATCTACTTTAAATTTGGCAATCACAATAAAAAAGTTAATCAGTTCCATTCTCATTTACTATTATCTAGTACTACTCTTTTTTTGTGTTTACACCATTTGTCGTTTCTCTCTTTGTTTTTTGTTGCATTTTCACTTCAGTTGCAATCATTCTTCCTTCTTCATTCATTTCTTTCTCCTTTTTCTTGGTTTTTGATTTTCATGTTTTCTCTTTAATATGAATCTCTCCTCGAGTTCTTCTACAACGTTTCTTTCTTGATTTTTTTTACATGATGAATTCACCTCTTTCTATATATAAAAGGTAGATGAGTAGCCCTTGATTGTTGATTTCGAACTTGGAACTAAATGGTCTGGTTTGATTTTTGGTTCAATATAATAAGTAAGGGTGCAAGAAAAACAGAAAATTAACCAACCAATATGATCCAAATGGTTTAAGAGGTGAACCAAAACTAAACTAAAGTGATGGTATATATGTCCCTTAAATAAAACCAATCCATTAATCCTTGTTTCCTTGCAGATTTCACCTCTTTTGGTTTGATTTTATTTTGCATTAAAAGTTGATCTTTCTAGTGTTATTTTTGCCTCTTTTTCGAATCTCATTATCTGCTCACAAATATTTTCAAGCATTTTCTCTTTGTTCACCTCTTTCTAGTTTGAATCTTTCTCATATCCATGGATTCATTGACCAAATAGAAAATAAATCTCAAAATTGAGAAGATTCAAACCGGGTGGTACTATGTCTTATTAAACATTGGCCCATTCTTCTTTTGAAAAAAAAAATTGATTGGTTTGTTAGGTTCATAGATATTACATTTTTTACAATTGTATGAATGGAATTGGAGAAGAAAAAATAGTTAAAATCCTTAAAATAGACTTCAGAACTCCAAGTTTCATAAACTTCACAACTCCGTAGAATTCATAACTCTTCAAATTTTACAACTTCATAAGATTCATAATTATTTAAGATATATTAAAAATTGGGATTAATATGGAATGAAATCCAAAATTCAAGACAAAACAGAATTTTAACCTAAATAAAGTCACAAAATTCAAATGCAAAAATAAAAGTCAATGAAGAATAATCATGCACGCCCGGTGGGACTCGATCCCACAATCGCCTGATTAGAAGTCAGACGCCTTATCCATTAGGCCACGGGCGCCTTTGTTTTAGTTATCTATTTTTATAAAAATGCCATAACCTGTAACAATCCAAAAGCATCATGGACTTGGAGACTTTAAATGACTAAAATATCCCTGAGTTAGGGTTGGTTTCATCATAATTTCAAATTTCGAAAATTTTCATTTTAATTTTTGAAATTCGAACTTCTTTTTTCTCGAAACAACTCTTAAAAGTTTTGCCGCTAAATTTTTGGACAAAAGAAAATTTATTTGTTTGTGTTTACCTATGTGAATAAATCTAAACACATGCAAAAAGTAAAATTGAAATTGTAGAGTTAGCAAAATAAAATAAAATAAATGAAAAAACAAAAAAAGTGGGGTCATGAGGTTGAAAAGAGATAAAGACAACTTAAATGGTTCACACATGTGTTATGTATCTTTTTCTTCTAGCACGTATGTTATTTAGATTTATTTACGTGAGCTCTTGCAAAATTTTTCTATGAATTTAACATCAAAAGGCTTTAAATATTTGTTTTGAAACAAACTTCAAATTTCAAGAGTTAAAGTTAAGCTTTTAAAATTTGAGTTATAATTGAAAACAATCTCATAGTTTAGCAGTATTTTTGATAATTTGACGAAGAATAAGTCATCATTTTTCATCAAAAAAATAAAAATTAAAAAAAATTAATCTTCATCACTAATTGAATATGTATATTCCAACTTTGAAAAGAGTGGATTCTATGAAAAATAGTTTTTTCTTTTTAATTCAACAATGTGTGGAGCCAACTGCCAGCATTTCATTAACCTCGCTCACCAATGTCTGCACTGAAGCAGCCCTGGTTCTTTTTGCCTCTTATCTCAACAATTATACCCTCTGAGCCCGGTCTCTTTTCACTGAGCGGCCTTGCATGCTCCTTTCGAGAATCCTAGGTAGGGATCTCGGTCGCCTCTTCCAAGTTCCGCTTCTCCCTAGAGGGGGTTCCCCCATTAGGGGGTCATTTATCCCTTGGAGAGGTCTGACAGCCTCAAGTGGCCTTCATCTATGACCTAGGTTGAGGAATCTTGAGGAATTGAATAGTTTTGCTGGAGCTTTTGGAGAGACTTTCAAGTCCCTATTTTGAATCGGGTCCTGCGGGAGGTTTCGGTCCAGATCAATGTTCCACTGGCTTTTCGAAATTTGATGGGTTGAGAGGTTGTCCCTTGGGGCATGGGACGATAAATGTTGAGGGGAATGCTCATTTTGAGAATCAAGTTGGTTGTTAGTTTCTTTGAATGGGTCAATCATTGGATTGATCTTGGTCCTTATTGAAACCTCAACCACACCCCAAATTGACCTGATGTGCCGCTAATACTGTTAGTGCCTAGGATTGACGATTGGCACTCTCACGAATAACAGAAGTTTGGTAGCCTTTCATATTTGAACCCTACCTATTCTCTTTAGCCTAGAGGTTTTCACCTTAATACCCTCTTGAGGGATTTTTGGAAATATCAATCAATACCTTGATCCTCATCAAATCTCCCAAGCAAAGCTCGTCATGATCGCAATCCACATCAAGAAAGCTTCCAATTGCTTCCCCCAATTTCCTCATTAGGGTGTAATATTTATAAATAAATCAAAATAAAGTACTTTTATTTCATCTGAAAATCCTTTTCTTTTTAGTTCCAGACTAGTTAGTACCTAGGCAGGCTTTTTTTTTTTTTTCCAATGAATCGTAGATAAATAATTTGAAAACACAAAATGTTTTCGAAAGAAAAAAAATTGAAACAACAAGAATCATAAGAAGATTTATTATTTGATTCCTATGATACAGAAAAAAATGATATAGAATCAAGGTTTCATTCCTTATTATTATTCTTGATTATTTTACTAGAATAAAAAACCTGTCAATTAGTTTTAAAACGATCCCTCTTTTCCTAATCTCATTAGTTGCCCTGATGAAGATGATATATATATATACACACACACTTTGTCCATAACTCATTTCTATTCAATCTCCAAACTTTAAAAAGTGTGATAGGTTATTGGACTTTCAATTTTGTATCTGACAGATTTATGAGCTTTAAAAAGCTTTTAAAATATATGTACTTAAACTTCCAACTTGAAATTCAATAAGTCCCTGAATTCATTGACCTATTAGACACAAAATTCAAATTTTAAAATCCTATAATACATAAAACTTAATTTCAATATCTAATAAATCAATTAATTTTTACAATTTTTTTTTGGTAAAAGAAACATTTCATTCAGTTAAATTTTATACTTTACAAATATAGCAACGAACTATTAAACAAAATTCATAGTTTAAAGCCCTTTTACACACACAATTGAAGGTATAGAAACCTATCAAATACTTTTTAAATTTACAAATATTTTAGATACAAAGACGAAAATTCAAGGGCTAAACTAATAATTTAACCTAAATAATAACTTAAATAATTCAAAGGTTCTCTTTTAGTATAATAAAAGTGAGAGAATTCGAACCACAAATGATGTAGTAGGATTAAGTATTATGAGCAAATCTTTAATTTATTAGGATTAGAATTAGTTTCTTTGATTTATTAGGATTAGGATTAGTTTCTTTAATTAATTAGGATTATGATTAGTTTCTTTAATTTGTTAGGATTAAGATTAGTTTGCTTTCCAATTCTCTATAGATAGAGAGATTGTCTTCTTTTATTGACAAGTTTTAATTAATTTGAATAAAACTTCCTCTTGATATTCATCAATGGGTATAGAGCATCAAGATCATTAGGGCTTGATGGCAGGAAAGAAACCTTCCATAGTAGAAACTTCCCAAAACAAAGAGGCGGAGACAACCACCATCCTATCACCGAAGGCCTTGACCAAATGCTTACGGTCAGTGAAGGATCTCTTTATGATATTATTGTTAGAAATTTTGATTTCTAATATTGATTCATATAATTTAAGCAATTGATAATTGTTATTGTTGTACACACGGTGATAATTAGTGTAGTATTGAAGAGACAATTATCGAGTGTAAATCCCTCTGTCCCATATCTTGAAATTTATAAGTTTGAGTGGTGTCATGTGAAGTTGGAAAAATAGAGGGATTAATCATGGGTAGTTATCCATGTAGTGGGGAGTTGGTAGTTAACTGGAATATGGATAGTTACTTTAGTTATCATGGATAGTTATCCATGTAGTGGTGGAGAGTTGGTAGTTATCCGAAATGTGGGTAGTTACCTAAACTAGTGGTTAGTTGCCCGAAATGTGGACATTTGTCTGTATATATCCACGTGATAGACAATTTCTCTCTGATGGGACTCTCAATCTTTGCGAGGTTTATATTCCAAAAGAATAACACACTCTTTATTGATTCACAGTTTAATTCATTGAATCAAACAAGTCCTTATATCATCAAAGGGAATATAAAACAAGTTCTTATATCATCATAGGGTGAATTGAAGAGTATATGATATTGGGATAGGAGAACATTAATTTAAAGAGTTTCAAATATTCATCATGGATTCATCAAGTAAGTGTTTGTCATTCCTTTTTCAGTATGTATCTTGGTTGATTCAATTATCCTATTAGAATCCATTTGGTGATAATTGCTTCCGCATTTGAGTTTAATTGTTGCTGAGAGACTTTGCTTGAGAGAATGTCTCCTTGGTTGGATCAATTATCCAAAGGGCAGGAACAACTTCAATTTCAATTAGCTAACAAACCAAAATTTCAAGGAGAGGCATACAACTCTACAAAACTATGTTCAAATTGAAGCTTCACCACAACATAAGAGATGTTGAAATTGAAGCCGTTGGAGAGATAGAAGAAGAAAATACCCGCTGGCAAACTTATTTGAAGAAACTTGAAAACCTAGCTCAAGTCGATCGCGAGCAACATGGGAGATGACATGTTTGGAATCGAAAAAAATGTGAGTATTCTGGCGAAATCGTCGGCAAGGATGAAGTGGCAAAATCAACAGACCCAACGAAGAAAAAATAAGCAGAAGAAGATTGTGTGGCAATGGATTTCTTGAACAACATAATTCTTGGATTAATTCATGTTGATTTTGCTAAAAAGTTTATTCTGTTTCAAAAGACAATTCTTGGCTCAACTTGTGCAATTTGGATGTTGTTGATATTAATTGTTCATAGTTGTTTTCGTTCAAGTGACTTATCCTTTTATTTTTACCTTCATTGATTAGGGTACTCTAAGCAAATCCTTAATTTATTAGGATTAGGATTAGTTTCTTTGATTAATTAGATTTAAGATTAGTTTCTTTATTTATTAGGAATTATGATTAATTTCTTTAATTAATTAGGATTAGGATTAGTTTCCATTCCAATTCTCTATAAATTGAAAGATTGTGCTCTTTTATTGACAAGGTTTTATTAATTTGAATGAAATTCTCCCTTGATATTTATCAACAAACCTTCCAAGTCATTAATTTTGACAATTCAGATGTTACTAATCGGCAAAGTTAATAGATTTTTTTCTATCGAATTAAAAAAGAAAATTAAACGGAGATTTTCCCAAATGATGGTATAAAAACTAGTGAAATCCACGATGATCACATGTTAGAACTAAAAAAGTACTGGCAGAGAACAGGGAAGTAGCAACTCAATTCCATAGCGGAAGTGCTTTTATTAATTGATCATTTTGAATGTAACTGAACAGAAAGTGATTGTGGGAAAAGCTAAACATGTACATAAAATCATCTTTGTTACACATTGAGACAAATGAGCAACAAACATCCATGTTGCTAATGTATAACCGAGACAAATCTGATCCATAATGCAATTTCACATTCTAAATACACCAAACTTCGTATCTTCAGGGGCACGGTTCCGGGAAGCCGACACGCACAGACCGATAATCTTTCGAGTGTCAGCTGGGTCGATGATTCCATCATCCCATAGCCGAGCTGTGGAATAATAAGAACTTCCTTCCGTTTCATATGCCTCGACGACCTTTGCCTTGAACCTTTCCTCCTCTTCTTTGTCCCACTGAATTCAAAGAAAAGTACAAAAACTAATACTTGGTAATCTATGGGAAGCAAACTCACCTTCCATCACACCAAACTACACATTACCTGAATTCCTTGCTTCTTCTTATTGCTCTTTTCTATTTGACTCAGGACACCAGCAGCCTTTATATTGCAAATTTAGCATTTTACCAAGAAATTGGTGAGTCTTAAAATGAGTATGTCAACATGGTTGAGGAAATACAGTTCTTAGCAACATGACAGAAGATGAGACAAACACATTAATAGGGAACAAGTAAACATCATGAAGGGAATCTGATACTTTTCACCATTAACAATCATAATCTTCTTTTTTACTAAAAGTCTAAGAAGGGATAATTTAGCTTACATGACTATCCATCAAATGTTATAAATATGGTAGCAAGACGCATGGTAGTTTATGAGATAATCCCCCGGAATGCATCACATTGACAACCTTATCTATCCCTTCATAACCACATAAGGCTATAATATAATTAGAAACCTAAGGCCTTTTGATAACCATTTTATTTTGTTTTAGGTTTTATATTTTTGAAAATTACGCTTATTTCCCAATTTATTAGTAAGCTTTTCAGCTTATTTGAATATTCATTTGAATTCTAAGCCAAATTCTAAGACAAAATCAATCTTTTAAAAACTACTTTTTTCTGTTTTTAAGTTTTGGGTTGTTTTTTTTAGAACATTTTCAACAAGCAGGAATAAAACAAGAAAACTAAAATCGAAGTAGTTTTTATAAGCTGTAATTTTAAAAAAACAGAAAACAAAAAACAGTTATCACAAGGAAGACATTTTGGAAAGCTCTTGAGAAAGAAATGACTTTCATAGACTATGGTTCCCGGCACAGTAAGTAAAAATATAGACCTGAGTTGTTTTGCGATAAATTCATATACAAGAAATATCAGGTACAGAACCTACCTGGGCACCACCCATCACAGAAATTCTGGCATTCGGCCATAAGAACAAAAAATTGGGACTATATGCACGCCCACACATTGCATAATTTCCAGCACCGAAGCTTCCGCCAACGATGATAGTAACTTTTGGGACCTATTCTTGTCCAATGGAATTAAGTGAGAAGATAAATCAGTGAAAAACTATTTATTTAAACAAATCTATCAGTAGTGTTTTAAATGGGTTCTTACCTGACATAACAATAATATTACTACCTCTAGTTTTAAGCCAAGCATCAATTGTCGAATGTTCCAAATTATTTATAATTAAACTAGGCGTGTATTCTCTAAAATCTCCAGAAACCCGAACAGTATATTAGATTATGATGAAAAGATATCCAATATAACAAACTTGGACAAGACCAAGTATCTCCTGCCAGGGGACAGACTATTAGCACAATAATATACAAGACAATAACGGCATTTGTTTGAACCTCTATCTTGCAACTAAGATTACAAAGAAAGCCTCCCAACTAGTTGAAAGAGCAGACATAGAACTAGATAGTTGAAGGGGTCAATTATTCAGTCAAAGTAAGTTAAAAGGGCACATAGAATTGAATAATCAAAAGAATTCCCATCAAAATTTCCAAGGACCATAAAGATATTTATTTCGGATACACTAAATACCCACAAAATGCTGAGAACACAGTAATCAATTATCTTAGATGACTTCCTAGGTACCAACCACCATCCATCACATAAATATCTAGCCTATTTCCACAGGTTCTAGCATAATGGATGAGTGTCGATATCAGTCGTACCACTCAAATAATTTTTAATAATAAGAAATGGTTGGAGACTGACCTTTGCACAAGAAACTGCCATGACCATTTTTGCCCCAGACTTTGCAATACCATTTGCTTCAGATCTTGAGCCAACCTGTCAAACTATGAACATCACATCCCATATTCTACAATCTTGATCACTTCCATTTAATAAGAAATACTCATGAAACTAGAAGTACAGCCACATAAAATGATAACAAGTACCATTTACCATTCTATCTAGAAAAGACAAACACAGTAGAATTCATTCACATATGGGAAAAATGACTGATGCTTAAAACTTCAAAAATGAGAAAACAGAGAATTAATTGAAAACAACAATTGGACTTTATTCAAGAATCTGAAACCCAACCAACCCCCCACCCAACCCAAAAAAAGAGGTACTAATTTTACATTAATCAAAATGGCACCTGATTTCTCAAATGAAACTCATAGCTAAAAGCATATGCAATGAAAATTTCTGGTAGTTTAACCCTACCATCCATGTTACATATGCTAGAAGGAGAATGTGCAAAGTTGAGTGAGTGAGAAATAGAATAAGGTGTTATGGCAGTGCTAATTGTGAGGATGAAAATATCTTTTGTGCAAACACTGTCAATGTTAGAGGTTGTAAGCCCAACAGAATATATATAGGAATGGGGGTTAATGTGATTGGTAATAGATTATTGTTAACTAGGGGTGATCCTAGAGTGTGTAGAATATTAGGTGTCTCGAAGTGCAACTTGGGTGTGTGCAATTTTTTGCTGTTTCCAATATGATCGTATTCTTTGTGTTTGGCTCCTATCAGATTCATTTTCCAATTATCATGCATCTAAATATAGAAAATAGAACAGTTATACAATATTAGTTCAAAAGAAACATGCTTGAATGCACATTTTGTTCTGTTATATGAAAGACAGGCTGCATTATGTAATTCAAATCCTTCACCTTTCACCAATAAAAAGACAGCCATTCTTGGGCCCGATGTAAGACATGGCCCATGGATCTTAGGGTCTGATTTTTAAGTAAGAAATTACAGATTGAAGATTAAAATGGAATAACTTAAAAAATAAGTCGTCTGAGAAAATTCTAATATGGTAACTGAACTGACTTCACATACCATAAATCCAGTGATATTCTGAAGAAAGACCAAAGGAATATTCCGCTGTGTGCATAGCTCAATGAAATGTGCTCCCTTTAAAGCAGATTCATTAAACAATATCCCATTGTTTCCAATAATTCCTACAGGCTGACCAAAAATTCTGGCAAAGCCTGTAATTAAAGTCTGCAATCCATGCAATTAAGATTGTTAAATTTAGAAAGATCAAGAAAGAACAAATGAAAAAGTAAGCAATTTTAAGGCTTATAAATGTGCTCACTGTTCCATATAGTTTTTTGAATTCATCAAATTCACTTCCATCGACAATTCGAGCTATGACAGAGCGAATATCAAAAGACTGCTTATGATCGGTTGGGGCAATGGAGCGAAGTTCCCTAGCATCATATAATGGCTCCTTGAAGTCTTGGTTTATGTTTTGCAGTCCATTTATCAAACCATCTTTCCCAGCCAAGTGTAAGTTCTTGATGATGCTTCTTCCAAGAGCCAGTGCATGCATTTCATCTGCAGAAGATTGTAAATTACAGTAGTCACTTGCAGAAATGAACAAGCTGAGATTTTCGTGCCCCTTTTTCTTCTCAGTGTTTACATCGATTTGTATGTGAAGCACAAAAAGGACTACACATCACACAAATTGCTCCAAAGAAAAAAAAACCTTTAGGTAATATGATATGATTTACAATATTGTTATTATGCTAGTAAACAGCACATGCACATTAAGATATGTAACTTGACGAGGAAAGAGAAATGGAAACTGTAATAGCTTTAAAAGTTATGAACCTGTCTCTCAAGGCACAAATGTTATAAAGTACCTTGAGCAAAATAGTCAGACACTCCAGATGTCTTGCAATGTACACTGGCACCCCCCAAGTCGTCTGCAGATACTTCCTCACCTGTAGCAGCCTATTTTAACATCTTATTCAGAAGAAATCTAGAATTAGAGACAAATCCAGTAATTTAAATTTAACATGCATTCACAGAGATAAACGTAAGCTAATAGAAACACTATATGAGAGGAACTGACCTTCACCAGAGGTGGACCTGCAAGAAATATAGTGCCATTTCCTTTGACCATCACACTCTCATCTGCCATGGCAGGAATGTAAGCACCCCCAGCAGTGCAAGAACCCAATACAAGAGCTATTTGAGGAAGACCTTCGGCAGACATTACAGCTTGGTTATAGAATATTCTGCCAAAATTATCCCTATCAGGAAACACCTCGGCTTGCTTTGGAAGGAAAGCCCCTCCACTGTCAACCAGATATATGCAGGGTAGGTTGCATCTTGCAGCAATCTCCTGAGCCCTAAGATGTTTCTTGACTGTGATGGGATAGTAAGTCCCTCCTTTCACTGTAGGATCATTGGCCACAAACATACATAATCGTCCATGAACAGGGCCTATCCCAGTGATTATCCCAGCAGACGGCAAGGGTTCATCATACAATTCATGGCCTGCGAGCTACCCCATATTTTAAACGGAATGAAGACATGCATTTAATGAAAAAGAAGAAGAAAAAGAAAAGACACACATCCAAAAAATGATAGAACAATTGAAATATTTGAATAACTGATCATCAATCAATTAATAACTTATAACAAATAGCTTTCCAGTCAAACAAGTTGAAAAAGGAAATTAAGAAGGTCTCCTGCCAACAAAAACTACAGCAATTAACAGGGTAAGCAACAAAAACCTGAGAAAGCTCGAGGAAGGAAGAGCCAGGATCAAGAAGGCGATCAATCCGTTCTCTCGGAAGTAATTTATTCCGACTTTTATTTCTCTTCACGGCTTCAGGCCCGCCCCCAGCTAGAACCTATAAGGCATTAGAACAGTCAAAGATCGCCCGAAGTCCCAAGAGAAAACACGTAAAATCCAAATATAAATGAGTAGTGGTAGACCTTGCTAATGTGGGAACGAAGCTCGGAAATGAAACCGTCCATGGCTTCGGAATTGCGAGAGAAGGCGTCGGAGGTCCGATCAACGCCATCGGGAAGGACGCCCAAGCAGAATTCCCTCTTCCGAGGGAGAAGAAGCTGGGCAGATATCGATAACCATGGATTTGAAGGAAAAAAGGAAGAAGAAGAAGAAGAAGAAGAAGCTGCTCTTCTCGCAAATGTTCTCAACATTTTCTCTCCGGAGATGGTTCCGATCAAAGATAGTTCCCCATTTTTATCTTCCTGCTACCTTACCTGTAACTCCTATCCGATTCTTTTTCTTTTTCTATTATTTTAATTTCTTTTAGTCCTATATGCGTTGTTCAGTTTTCATTTATACTTTTGAGTTATGTTTTCACATTTTCAATATTACAATTTTATTTTTTTAGCTTTCAATTTAACTTTGTTCTCTAGACACTAACTTACTAAAAGTTGGTAGATTGAGTTATTATGACTCAAACCATGTTCAGAGCGGTGTATACTATATATATTTATAACCACAATAAGTACTATTTCAATACCCTATTTGTTACATTATTTACTATTTACCACTCTATATGCTATTCTTCACTTATTCTCTCTTTTTTGCTTTGCTACATAATTTACTATTTCCTACCCAAACAAAAATAATTTACACTTCATCCAAAACACGAACTATTATAACCCAGACTAAAATTATCTACACCCCAAACGCCCCCTAACTTTTAAGATTTATACTTTCAACCTCAATTTTTAATTAAATGTCAATTTTTAATTATTAACGTAAATGTCTATTAATTAATTTAAAATAATTATGAAGTGAAAATTTAATTTTAATTTTAATAGTAATAAAAAAAAAATAGTAAAACTTAGTTAAGTTTAATTCATTAATTCTTTTTAATTAATTAACGGGCATTAACACTAAAGATAGAAAGTAAGTATTTAGTTAAAATCGATGTTAAAATATAAATCTTAAAATTTAAGTACCAAGTTGAAACAAAATTCAAATCTCAAGGGTTAAGTTGTAAGATTTGGAAACTTAGGGACTAAATTAAAACCAAGCTCAAAACTTAAGAACTAAATGTATAACATTTTGAAATTTGATAATTAAATAAAAACTAAACCCAAAACTTAGGGATAAAAATGTGTTTTTCTTAAAATATATATATATATATATATTTTTTTTATAAGATTTAATAGAGGAGATCTATACATGTTGATAATAAATGGATGAAAGATCAATTTTTTTATAAAATCTTACACATTGACACCTAATTTTAATGAAATTTTTTATGAAAGATGCTTAATTATTATGAATTTCAAAGTATATAAACTAAATTTTTACTTATTAAAATTAAGATACTAAATTGTTACTAGTTTGAAAGTACAATAATTAAATTATTATAACTATAATTGAACTAGATTAGTAATTAAATCATTATAACTGTAATTGAACTAGATTATTACTTGGATGAAGGTTGAGGACCAAAAGGATTTCTTTAATATAGTATTTTATATATACTAATATATATAAAGGATATGCTATGAGATAGTGTACAATGTAAATAACTTTGTCTTCCCAAGAAGAAGAAGAAGGAAAAAAAAAAAAAAAAATTACACCCTTTTAAATGTCTTGATTTGCTCTTTGTATTTCACAATTTCGCCCGTCAAAAAGCCAAAACAAAAACCCCATAAATACTTTTGGGGTTTTGGATTGAATTGTTAAACTCAATTTGGATGAGATTTTGAGAACGCGGAGTTGATGCAGAGTTCCAAATTTTCAATGGCGAATTACTCGATACCGAATGCTCTGCCCAAGTTCTCCCCCATGGCTGTACCTGCCGCAATCACTGTTTCCGCTCCTTTGTTTACTCTAATTGCATGGCAACAGAAAATAAGACTTCCCAGAAAAGTCTCTGCTAAAGCCACGAAAACCCTCTCACCAGCTTCACCGCCAGCTCTCTCGAGCCCTGCTTCGATGGCTACAAGTACAACAACTCCATCTAGGCCTCTAAAGAAGGTCCTTCTACGATACCCATTTTCCATTTCTCTTAAAACTTAACAAATTCATCATGGGTTTTCTTTTGATTGATGAAACAACGCTTAAATAGTCTTGTTTGATAATTTTATTTAACTCTTCTGGAGAGAAAGAAAAGATTACTTAACTCATATTGTATGTGCGGGCAGGTTCTGGTTCCTATTGGATTTGGAACCGAGGAAATGGAAGCTGTTATTATAATCGATGTGTTGCGTCAAGCTGGGGCCGCCGTGACTGTGGCGTCGGTCGAATCTGAGCTTGAAATTGAAGCTTCTGGGGGTATGAAATTGGTTGCTGACACCTTAATCAGCTCATGCTCCAATGAAGTTTTCGACCTCGTAGCTTTGCCTGTAAGTACTTTCATTTATAAGTACAATTGACCCAAGTTGTAGATGGCTTTAAAATTGAGAATCCTTTGAGGAACCATATATTAGACGCATAAAATAGCTAGAAAGCGGCAGAATTAATATACTGGTTTTAATCTTATTTTAGTCATTGGACTTTCACGTTTGTTCCACCTTCTGTTTTAGTCTCTAAACTTTCAACCTTCTATTTTAGTCTCTAAATTTTGTATAAAAAACCATTTTTACTATTGTCATTATTTTCTCTTTTTGCTAATTATTTAACAAATACTTGACTTTGGACGTTTTTTGTTTACTTTTCTGATGAGTGAGATATATGCAACACATTAGTAGGTCCGAAATCAAATTTTGAAACATATGTTGTCTTCTTTTCAAAATGATGAATAAGCCATCATCCATCAATAGCTAAAATAGTTTCTTATACAACTTTAGGTACCAACAAAACATTTAAAAGTTTAGGGGATAAAATCGAATAATTAAAAGTTTAAGAACCAAAATGAACTCTTTGGATATTTCATTCATCAATGAAATGTTTCTTATTAAAATAAATAAATAAATAAAGCCAAAATGAACTTGTAGCTAAAATTAAGATTAACACCTAATAAATACATTGTTGAGTGGTCTTGTTATCTTTCTGAAATATATAGTTGAGTGATCTTGTGAGCATGACTGTGATATGTTTCTTAATAGTATTGGCATAATTTAGTATATATTTAGCCCTAAAACAATTTAGGACTTAAGTTGTGACTGTCATTTGCCTCCTTAAGCATCTCAGGTGTTGTAAATGGTATATCAAAGATACTTGTCACTTATGGTTACGATAGTATTGTGGTTCATTGTTAGGGAGGGATGCCTGGCTCTGTAAGATTAAGAGATTGTGAAATACTGCGGAAAATTACCAGCAGACAAGCTGAGGAAAAGAGGCTGTATGGAGCTATATGTGCTGCTCCAGCAGTCACCCTTCTGCCGTGGGGTCTTTTAAGAAGAAAACAGGTAGGTTGGTGGAGTCAAAATAGAATTCATTAACTTTATTCGAAGATATCAATGTATTTTAGGTTTGCTAATTATGGTGTAGTTCGTTGTGCAAGACTACTTGTCACCCGGCATTCACTGACAAGCTACCAACATTTTGGGCTGTTAAATCTAATATTCGAGTGTCAGGAGAGCTCACAACAAGCCGTGGCCCTGGAACTACTTTTGGATTTGCCTTAGCTTTAGTTGAGCAGCTGTATGGAGAGTCAGTTGCTAAGGAGGTTGGAGAATTGTTGGTGAGGTTTATTGCTGATCTTCCATGTAATGTTTCTTTGGATATTTTTGGTCGTCATTGTGTAACCCAATGGATCCCATTAGATGACTTATCACTTGAAATCTTCACAGCTGTGCTGCACATTCATTACTTGGTCAATTGTTTTTCCCACTACAACTGTTCTCTCTCACATGAAACTTCCCTATTTGAAATCCTCAAACTTGGACACTCTATTACTAAATTGCTTGAGTTGGCTCTCTTGTGTTCTTATGTCAGCTGATGGATTCTGAGAATGACTGTCCTCGAAAGGAAGAATTCAACAAAGTTGACTGGTCTGTTGATCATACTCCTCGTGTAAGTTGCTTAAACTTTTTTTTATTTGAAGCTCTTGAGACTGTGTATTCCAAATGTTAGATTTGTCTTTAATTGGTAGCGATTAAGAATCAACATTCAATTTTGTATGTTAAAAGCAAGACTACATTTATAGTCAATTTAGTCATTATAATGGAATCATTCCCTGACTGATCCTGATTATGTATAATTGTTGTTCATCACATTTTTCTAAATAAACTAGATTTGTTTGGTGGTATCTCTTGAAATTTTATATGAACTTTTATTATCACTATTTCCTGAAATGGAAAAAGAGAAAGAATTTGGAAATGTAAAGACTATTTATGTTCAATAAGTTAGTTCTTAACTCTGATGTTAAAATTAACTGCCAATGTTATATAATACAAAACATTCCTCAAGTTTCTGTCTCAAAGTCAATGAAAAAATCTCTCCAATGTACTTGAATTACACAAGAGGATTCGTGCATAGATTTTTTCGCCTAACGTGTTCTTTATTTGCCTGTGCAGGTTCTTATCCCAATTGCAAATGGCTGTCAAGGGATTGAACTAGTAACTATTGCAGATATTTTGCGGCGTGCTAAGGTGTATGTAGTAATTGCTTCAGTCGAGAAGTCCCTCCAGATTTTGACATCAGCCGGAACAAAAGTTGTTGCTGACAAGTTGATTAAAGAAGCTGTGGAATCAACATATGATCTAATTATTCTTCCGGTAAGGTCAATGAAGTATCTAAAATACATTGACTTTGGTTACACAGTTTAGAAAAATTGTGAACATATTTGTCTCTGGCCTTAATTTACATTACAGCTAGTTGCTTCAGTAGGTGTGGTCTGTTTATTGATTCTCTTTGCCTGTTTGCTGTCTTGTTGCCACCATAGTTCTGGACGTCATAATCATTTGTATTATCTTCACTTTATCACATCAGTAAATTCCTCTGATTTCTAATTAATTTCTTAATCTCCTAATTTTATGCATGCCTTGCTACCATGTAAGTGCATTATGATTTTCTTTCCTGGCCCGTCAATTTGATAAAATTTCTCACTCTTGTAACTGTTCGGCCTAACATGCTTTAAGATATTTCTTTCCTTTCAACTGAACGTCACAGTTTCTGCCCAAAAATTTCAGGGGGGAGCTGCAGCAGATGAACGGTTTAACAAATCCCGGATCCTTAAGAAGATGCTCAAAGAACAAGATTCTGCCAAAAGGATGTATGGTGCAGTCTGTTCTTCACCTGCAGTCCTTTTCAAACAGGGTCTACTGAAGGTAACATGAAAGCCATATACGATATACCATCTTTCTGCTCCTACACCATCATAGCTTGAGCTTAATGTTTCTATTGCTAAACAGGACAAGAGAGCAATTGCTCATCCATCTCTGGAAACTGAGTCAACTAAAGTAGATACTGCAAAAGTAATTATTGATGGCAAACTGATAACGAGCAAGGGGTTTTACAATGTAATAGATTTTGCATTGGCTGTTGTAAGCAAGCTGTTTGGCCATGCAAGAGCAAGAAGTGTAGCAGAAGGCTTAGTTTTTGAGTATCCCCGAGTGGGATGATGCGCCGGTCCCAAGTCCTTATGCACGTGGTTTTTAAGTAATGGATAGTGCTCGATACAGTTAACACTTAACACCGCCTTCGCCTCCACCTTTCCCAACTAATCAAAGAAACGATCTATGAAAGGAGCATATCCAACCATCTTATTTTCTGGAAGACTGCCTTCTAAAAGTGGTCAGTGATCACTGTAATTGTGAGCTGCAGCACTTCAGCATCCTGCGGGCTGATTGTGTGTTGGCAGGAAGAAAGTATGAACATCAATAGTTTACCGAGCTGTCTATGTAAATTCTCACATTTACAACTAGAGGAAATTTGGATTGGAGTTGATTCACGCAGCTGTTTTGACCCGGAAGATGGGGCATAAATGCTATAAGTTGATTGTGTGACAAAGGTTCGTTGTGAAAGCATGAACCAAAAATTTCTCCTCAAGCTATGTATGCACATTATTCTAATAATCTACTGGGGGACATTTTGAAGTATTAAGCAGATAGTTATGCTGCTGTAAGCCTATGTTTAGAGTAGTAATCTTTTTGCCACATTTTCATCATTTTTTGCTTTAGCTTTGATCCAGGAAGGGGAATGCTATTGCTAAACAGGCATTTCAAATCAGGATACTGATAATTGGATGTTTGAAAAGACATGCTCAATTTGATGAAGGAAATGGTTAGGCAAACCATAAAAAACCATCTTTATGATACAAAGGTCCAAAGTCCAAGCAAACAACCATTAGAATACAAAAGGATCATTTATACAGCATACAGCTCAACTCTGCTTTCTGTAAGCTATCTACATACCGGTACTCGAACTTCGATTATAACAGCTACCGACCTATTTATAAGCTTGAAATCAGATTAGAAACACACAATCTAAGCCTTTTACACACTGCTTTTGTGTTTGTTGCAGACACTATATCTACATTTTACTACTCATCATGGTACCTCTACCAAGGGCCAGTCAGTGTTCTTCTTAAGCAGAGTCTTTTGCCACCCAACTGATATTTCATCTTCTCCAAAACCTGTCAAAAGAAAAGGATAAGCAAAGGGTTGTTAAAATGAAAGCTTCTGTGTTTCTAAAGAAGCAGAGTTTTAAAACAAATGAGTTGGCAGTTTGAGACAGATCAGAGAAACATGTACCTGATTTTTCTGCGTTTCCATTATCTCTCTCTGCAGACGATAAGATGCATAAATGGAGATCAAGATGATTGCTTTATCCAAATAATACCAAATAAAATCATTCTTTGACATGTAATATACCTGTTTCTTCTGCAACTCTTGATTCATTTCTTTGAGTTTTGCAATTTCTGCTTCAAGTTCTAAGGTATAAGCCTGAAATATCATTGAACCGTTATCGTGGAGGAATCTTAAACTTGTAAAGCAGAGTTTAAATTATCAAAATGGATTCTCCAGTCCTATTTTGATCGATATTTTAAAGATACTTTAGCAACAGTTCCATTTTCAAAGTTGTTTATGTGATTGGCTGGAAATGTTGGCAGCATCAAAGAATGCTTTTAGACTCTCTCTTGAGAATAAACTGCAGATTTGGAAAAAATACTTCTTTCTTCCAAAATTTGTATGCATTTTTTGACATCTACGATTGGTAACAGATTATATACTAAGACGTAAAATGGCCTTGCATACCAATTCCAAAGAAAATAACATTAGAACTTAACTGATAATACTACTTGCATGGTTTACAATCATGTGGATGCTTATCTTTAAAACACAAGTATGTGGTTTACACATTTTGTGAATCACAGGGAAAAAGTTGTTGATGGGAATGGTTTTAGGATAAGACTGGAAATATTATTAGAATTTTAAACGTGTATTCGAAATTGGCTAGAGAAATGGTCACGCTAGTTTATTATAAATAGCAAGATTGGAGAAGGAGAAAGTTAGAGATTGATTTAGTTGGTTTAGAGCTTGAGCAATCTCAGGAAAGGAAAGGTCCGAGTTTCTCAAATTAGTTAGTTTCTCTTGTAAGTTTATCTTTTATATTTCAATATAGTTTGGTTCTCTTCTGGATTCTATTAGTTGTTTTTATTCTGGCAAGGGAAATAGTAGTTATAAAGGTCACTATGTTTTTCTTGTGTTTATGACAGCCTCAGCCTGTTTCTCCTGTCATATTTAGAATTTTCCCTTACTGAAGAAAGGTCCCCAAAGAAATCATTTCAGCATAGGTGTGAATCTTTATCTTTGCATGGCATTTGAGATGGAAGATATCACAGAGATCATAACAATAAAATGTTATGGAATCTACCATCTTTGGACTGAAACTGCAAGTTTTACAGGCATGATACAAGGAATACATCCATAATATTTTTGCTAGAAGTTTGAAGAAGCTAAATGGAGTGAGTGCCCAGGCCCGCTTACAGGCACCTCGACTAATCTCACAGGACAACCCGCCTAACCCTACAACATTTGGGTATCAAGAAAACTTGTAGGATATCAAATTGTAGGTAAGTGACCTCCATGAATGAATGAATGAATGATGATCATGAAAAAAAAAAAAAAAAAGGTAAATGGAGTAAAACACAAGAATTTCATTGGGTTAGAAGCTTTTTGAGTGGCTCACTACTTTAAAACAAGTCCTAAGAAAGTGTACAACAAATGAATATTACTTTGAAAAACCAAGGCAAATAGGAAAGAGCAGTTCACAGTTAAATAGTGCATCAGTACTATGATGACCATTAGCATAGCTACCTGTTTACGAGCCCGTGATCTTGCAGCTGACTCTCTGTTCTTTATCATTCTTCGTTGCCTCCTCTCAACAACTTTCTCAAGAGCTCCACTGCTTCGCCTTCCCCGGCCAAATGAAAATGGAACAGGTGAAAATGAAGACGTATCTGTGCTGCTTTTTGTAATCACATCAGATGATATTGTACTTGTAGGAGATCTTGAAGCAACAGTTACACCTCTCGTGCCTAAACCGATTGCACCGATGCCACTGCCCTGAATTAAAGCCTCATGTAAAGGAGGTTTTGGGGCCACAACCAAATTAGTCCCAGATCCATTAGTAAGCTGGGGATTGTTCACTAAATTCATTGAAGAAGCAAAAGTCACATTAGCTGGTTTGGGAAAAAGTGGCTGCTGTTGCTGCTGCTGCTGAGAAGACCTTACAACTCCATTCCCTAAAAACACTGAATTTTGATTCTGATTTGAAACCATATTTTTGTTCTCAGCTATCTGATTTCTCATGAACATCCCAAGAGCCAAACCAGCATTGTTGTCTTCTCTTGATAATCCACCATAAAATCCACAGTTAAATGGCCTCTCCTCAATATGTGGAGGTTCTTCTCTTACTACTCCTGCTCTAGCTAAAAATTCTTCCAAAGTCACTTCCCCTAATGTCGGTTGTCGTCGAGGCATGGCTTCAATTCCATTTCCCTCTTTAACACTGGTATTCTCTTTACTCAAGTCTTTCCAAACTTCATCAACCGTTTTCTGACTAATGGTCCGGGGTAAAGTTAATGAACCTTGCCTCTGCAAGTTCCCACCATTGGTGCTTCCAACTCCGCCCGCAACAGCACCTGTAGATGTTATTGCCTGAGACTCTTCGGCAGTCCATATGTTTTTTAGAAGTTCATCCATATTCATCGAACCAACATCCTTTCCAAGTCCATTCCAAGTGTTCTGAAATTCATCAAAGGTTAAAGAGTATATGGAAGGCTGTCTGGTCAATGTGAAATTTCCTTGTGCCTTAGCCATAGTGCCTTCTCCTGGTGGCATATCCTCAAAGTTCCTGAAATTCATTTGAGAGTTCAAGTCGTGTGGAAACGACAACTGCCTCGAATATCTGTCTTTCTCTTGTAATAGAACGAGTATGTTCCTTTTTGTTTACCACTGAATGAAGGAAAACCTGTCAATGGAATGAAAGATAAAGTTTTTTCATGGATTGTCTCTCAAGTATGTGTTAAATAGCTGATAAACATTCCCCTTCAATTACTATGATTTCCATACACATAAGAGACTAACACAAAAACTTCGAAACAAAGTTCTCCTTAAAGAGGTTTTCCATGAGGAAAATAACCTCGGAATATAACTATAATATGATACGCTATTAAATTTGCCTTCACCATTAACTCAAGCTGTTTGGTCAATCAGTGATTTAAGACGGTATCAAGTTGATTAAGGAGGTCCCATAACATATTTGGGTACTGCTTAAAAGTTATTTTCCTTAGTTTGTTCTTATACGTAACTTGGTTTTTTCCTAGATAAATAAATTCCTAAATGCTTTTCAAGCACTTAAAAAGTCATTGCAAATAGACAGTAAAGTTATCCTTTAAAAAATCCAATCCCTTCCAGGTCACAATAGTCCCAACTTTTACAAGTACTTTTATCACAGTTCAATGTGAAATATCTTGAAAACTGTTATGCAAGACAAACTTTCAAGTCATCCAATTCAATTCAGCATAGTGAATACAAGCCCACATCGAAACAAGATAATTGGTGAAACAAGAAACTGATACTAAAAACTTACAAACCAAAAAGCAAGCACCAGTTTAATCCAACAGTTTGATTCCAACCAAATTGAGTAAAGTGATGAGATTAAATCTAAAACATTTGGATCACTCACTCCAAGCTCTATATACCCAAAACAGGCAGTAAATAGCAATATCAAGAGATCACTACTCTCTAAACTGACTTTTGTTTCTTTATCTACAAGCATAAGCTTCAAACAGAGACCAAACAAACAAGTTCAAATCAAAAACCTCATAACAAGATCAATCATCAGATCAAATCCACAAAAACAGTATTATTGCAGATCAATTCAGAGCTAAGACATCAATTTCATTCAATCTTCCAAATTCACAAACCCATTTAAGGATTTGAAATTCCAAACATCTGGAAGCCCAAACCAACATTTTAACATCAATAAAACACAAAAACACAGAACCCCATTACAGAACAGGAAGGAAAAAGAAGGGAAAAAACAGCCATTTTTAAGCAGTGAGAAACAAAGCAAAACACAGCAACAAAAAGGGAAGACAAGGAGTGAAATAAAATGGCTGCTCACCTTTAAATTTTTTTTTTTTTTTTGTTTTCCTTTTTCCCCTTTTTCTTAGGAAAAATTGTTGGGTAATTTTGGGAAAATTGGCAATGACCTGAAGCTGAGAGACCCTTCTTTCTTTAGGCTGGTGGAGACGACAGGTGTCTCTCGCTGAGATCTGAGCTTATATGGAGGATTTGAGAGCTTACTTTTCTGGGTTTTTAAAATTTTCCTTTTTAAAAATAAAAATTTGGACTCTTTTCTTGGTTTTTGGGATAGAAATATTATATTAATAAACAAAAGGATCCATCTAGATTAAGCAACGTGGACCAATGAATGGAGGTGTGAAAGGTGAGGTTGACAGGAGAGCCAATGAAGAAGCGCAAAGTTGGGAAATCTGGATCGTTGGATTTAGCTTTCCGACAAAAAGGATGCGATTGTAATATTTGCAGTTTTAATGGTTGGTAACGGTTTGAGGTTTTTCTACTACTAAATGATATTATCTGCTGCTGTTGGCCAATGGGCATTTGACAAATTGCCATTCCGAGAAGACAAAACTTTTAGACTAAGAAACTGTTTTGGCTTTTTTATTTTTTTCCCTAGAATAAAACTTTTGTGAAAAAAGTTCATTAAAAATCACTTTTGTCTTAGTCATGAAGTTTAATTTGTAACCATTTCCTTCATTTTACTTCCATATTTGTAATAGTTGAGATATAAATTTTAACATATAACAATTTAGTTCATATACTTTTAAATTTATAACATTTTAGGTCACATTTACTCCAGTGAAAATGTAATAAATCAGTGGTAATGAAAAAAGTAAGCTCCATTTGATTATCTTTGTTGTTGTTTACTTGTATTTTGCATCTGCACTAACATATGAGGCATACTTCAAAATCTGTAATAAAGATTTACTAGTGGATGATGCTCAATCTAATCTGGAAATTACTTCGTATGGTTATTCTTACTGCTATATCTATTGTTATTATTACTGTTCCAAAGGAAAAATGATTAATTTTGGCACATTTATTATTACCATTATCATTACTGTTTTCACCCTCAGAGGTAAAGGTAACACTGACAGTAACATTAAATGTAACAAAATTCCTAATTCTAAGCAAACTCAATGAAAAGAAATTCGATTACATTGGTCGATTCATGCTCATTACAATTTATCCATTTTTTTAGTCCTCATACTTTTAACTTTAGTGCATTTGGATCCCTATTCTCTCAAAATGTCCATTTTGATTTGTGTACTTCTAAAAAATTGATCATTTTAATCTCTTCAATTTTTTTTTTAATTCTTTTTTAAGAGATTAAAATGATCACTTTTAGAAGTATTGGGACTAAAATAAACTAAACTTGAAAGTACGATGACTCAAAAAACATTTTTGAAAGTACAAATAAGCACTTTAAAGATACAAAGACTAAATTAGTGCTTAAATCATTTACCTATAAATTTGTATCAACTAGTATCCCTACAATTTATAAACAATATGAGGTGCAAAGTTTTCATCTCAATTCTCAAAATTGCAACAGTTATGAAGTTGGGGTAGAAGAGTATCCAACATAGGTGCAAAAATATCTATCAAAGAATATCCATGTGTGCACCTTTCTTTTGTTTTGGATTCTTCTTTGCTTTTTACTGCCTTTATACTAAAAAAATCATTAATATATTATCAATATTGTATTAAATTTTTGTCTACATAACCTTTTTATTCATGAGTTCAATATTGATATAGCGAGTGAATCCATTTTCATTATATCATAAAAAATATATGAAACGTAAAAAATAAGCAATAAAGTGTTGCTAATGTAAATATAGTATATATAAATAATAAACATTTTAACTTATTTCAAAAACATATAATATTTATTTATTTATCTAAATAATTTATTTGAAAAATATCTATTGACATCGACATTTTGTCAATATTTTCATTGATATTTTTTAAAATTAAGACCTCAACATTTGTGTTAACATCAGCATTATTCTAAATCTTGATTATCCTACATCTCAATTTCATTAAATTTCATTTTTAGTTTAGATTAGGGCTGTAAACTTTACCTTCAATTTAGATTAGGATTGTGAACTCTAGCTTCAACTTGAATAAGTGTTAAAATTTTATGTTTATTTATGAATAGTAAAAAATTGTATTTTCATGTGCATTCAATTTACTTTCAAATATATTCTTAATAAAAATTTGATAAGAATTAAAAAAAATGCACTAACTATAGTTAAATTTTTTGTTTAAATATTATTTTGGTCTTTATACTCTTGGCACTCTTGGCTTTGGTTCATTTTAGTCTTTATGCTTTAAAAATGTTAATTATAGTCCTTATACTTTTAAAGGATGTTTTCAAAAATATAAAACATGTTGAAAATAATTACAAATATAGCAAAATTTTACTTTCTACATGTGATAGACTGCCATAGCCTCAAATAAACATCTATCACTTTAAGTAGACAGGGATAGATGTATATCTAGATTTATCGCGATCTATCATAGATAGAAAGTGAAATTTTGCTATATTTATAAATAGTTGGATATTTTTTCTATTTATAATAATTTTTCTACTTTTAATTTTAGTTCATTTTTGTTCTAATACTTTTAAAAGTGACAATTATGGTTCATTCATTTACATTTTCATTTCATTTTTTAGGGATAAAATGGTTACTCTTTTTGAAAGTTCATGGACCAAAATGAACCAAAGTTAAAGACATAAAGACCAAAATAAACCAACATTGAAAGTATAGGACCTAAATGAACATTTTAAAAATAAAAGGACTAAAATTAACCAAAGTCAAAAGTACAAGGCCCAAAATAATATTTAAAATTAAAATTTTTGTTGAAATTTGTTAAGTCCAACTACATTCAATAGTCAATTTTGTGCTTTGAGTGAGTTAGTTCTGAGCTAGGTAGGACTCATGAAAATTAGTCACATTTGGACGACTTCTATTTATTTATTTATTTATTTATTAAATTAACGGGAGGATGTAGCAATAAATTTGAAAAAACAGTAAAAAAAAAGTATAACATATACTTTCTTTTAGATATAGTAAAATGAGTCAAATTATTTGCAAATATAAAAAAAATTATTGTCTATTAGCGATAGACCGCGATAGATTTCTATCACTCAAGCAATAGAAGTCTATTGTAGTCTATCGCGGATAGATAGTGAATTTCTTTTATATTTATAAATAGTTTGATATTTTTTTTTATTTATAATAATTTTCTATTTATTTACTATAAGATTCAATTTTATGAAAGTGTCAAAATTAAAGGTAAAAGTTTATACTTTTCCTAATTCATTTATATAATTTTTGCAATCGAATACTTCTTTAAATTACTGTTAAATTTATTTCTAAAAAGTTACTATTAAATTGAAAAGTACAAACAAATTGCAAGGGTAATTTCATGTTTTAAAATATGATTTCAAAAAACAAAAGGAAAAGATGAAACTTTTTTAAAAAATTTGAAGTTTTTTTTTAGTACTAGAAGATTTCAAGTTATTCCTTTCAAAGTTTGGAGACAAAATGTTGTTATTCCTTTCAACATTTTCAAATTTTATGAAGGATGATTCCAATCATGTGTACAATTACACAAATGATTCAATCAAAAAATTTAAAATAGTATTAGAAATTAGGATAAATTTTATTTTCAAAACAACTGTCCTAACAGTTATATATTTTAGTGATAGACTGTGATAGACTTCTATAGCTTCAGAGTAGATTGCAATAGACTTCTATCACTGAAGCGATAGAAGTCTATCACTATCTATCACTAATAGATAATGAAATTTTTCCATATTTGTAAATAGTTTGATATTTTTTCTATTTATAATAATTTTTTTTCTATTAATGTCAAATTACTATAAAATATGACTTTAGACACTATGAATTAGTACTTTAAAATCATTTTCATTGGCCGAGTTTTTTTAGAATATGATCGATCTATTTGGTCATTAAAGTTAGTCGTTAGGAGTTGATTGTTGAAGCTAGCTATTGGAGATGGTTGCTGCTAGAGTTGGTTGCCAAAGGGGTTGTTGGAATTGGCTACCATAAGTGGTCATTGGAGGTTGTCGCGAGGGGTGATCGCTAGAGTTAATCATAGGAGGTGACTGTTGGAGTTGGTGGCGGTGTTTGCTAGAGGTAGTCGCCAAAGTTGGTCTTCGATGGTGGTCATTGGAGATGGTTTTCAAAAGTTTTGCTAGAGTAGAATGTTGGTGGTAGTCGTTAGAGGTGGTAGTAGACAACAACTACCTCCAACAACCATGGTAAAAGTGAGGTAGATGACTAATGAAGATATTTTGGTAATTTTATATATTATACAAATTATGGAGAGATTAATTTCCAATAAACTCACTCAAAGATCATTTGTCTAAAGCTTGACTTTCAAGTATTTCTCATACCAACTTATTTCATAATACTCATTTTTTTTCAAAAACTATTTTTAGTGGTTAAATACTACAGTTTTTTTCTTTTGTTAGAAAATAAGCCATTGAAAAGTACTTAAACTAAACACACCCTTAAAACTTTGAACATTTTCTTTGGTTTTTAAATTGTACTTTTCATTCCTTCAAAAATTGAAAAACTAAGACCCCGTTTTATAATCATTTCGTTTTTTATTTTTGTTTTTAAAAATTAAGCTTACAGACACTACTTCCACCTTTAAATTTATTCATTTGTTATCTACTTTTTACCAATAGTTTAGAAAACCAAGCTAAACTTTGAAAACTAAAAATATAGTTTTTAAAAACTTGCTTTTGTTTTTGGAATTTAGTAAAAGATTCAACTATTGTACTTAAAAGAGATGCAAATCAATGTAAGAAATAGGAAGAAATAAGCTTAATTTTAAAAAACAAAAACAAAAAATGAAATGGTTACTAAACGGTGTCTAAAATATTTGAAAGTTTAGATATCAAAACACAAGATGTTAAATTATAAATTTGGTTCATTTGGTTTAGTTAAAGTTTTAATTTAGATCTTGTAGTTTTAAAAATTTTCATTTATGTCTCATTTGATAACTATTCAATTTTTTGTTTTTTGTTTTTAAAATTAAGCCTTTAAACAACTTCTACCTTTAATTAATGTTTTCAAAAATCAAGTCAAAATTTCAAAACTAAAAAAATCATTTTTAAAAACTTATTATTTTTTTTTATTAAAATTTGGCTAAGATTTCAACTCTTGTATTTAAGAAATAAGCAAATCATGGTAATGAATCGAAAGGAAATGTGTTTAATTTTCAAAAACTAAAAAATAAAAAACAAAACAATTACCAAACAAGTCTTAATTTTTATAATTTGGATTTATTATCAATTTAATCTATATAATTTGAATTTAATTTAAATTAAAATAAAAACTCAAATCATGATGACTAACTTAAAACATTGACAGTTACTAGTTTAGGAACACGTGCATCGTAGTTTTAATTAAAAAATTTTAACATGTAATGAGAATTATATAGTTTTTTCTTAGTATTTTTATATTATCGTTTTATATGTGTATAGAGTACAAAGTAAAAAAAAATGTTTGTAATTAAATTAGCAAATAAATATATACATATAATTAAATTTGGTATTGTAATTTGTAATATAGATAATGCAACATTTTTTTATTTTAAAGTTTTCTCATATATTTTTCGTTAAAGCATATACTCCCATACGTGAAAGGAGGAATTTTATTTCAAATTCTCTCGATAAACATTACATATCTCTAATAGAACCATTGCAATTGTTTGAAGAGATTAAAAAAGATGGAATTCTGTAAAAAGTTTAAAGAAAAAAAGGACAACGGATTTTCCTCTATTACACTATTTGAGTCTTTGAAAGTTATGTTCAAAGAAAAAAAATGTATACCTAAAATCTTGTAGGTTTAATTGTAACTAAAGAGTTTTTAGTTTTTGTTTAAAATTTATTTATGTCATAAATAGATATTATTTAAACCTTGTTTTTATAAACCCAATTTTTATTATATTTTAAAACATTTCAAACAATTCTTCCTTGAAAAGGAAGGGATAATGAGTACAATATAATTGAATCAATTTTTAAAATTAAAATTGGAAGGTATTCTCAACTTCTCCCCGTAACTATTCATTTCCTAATATTCTCAAATTAGAAGGGATTGATTCTCACGTTTTTCTCACCCACTCCAACAAATTTTTTCTTCCTTATATCTCTTAACATTCACTATCCATTGATTTAGGGGGGAAAAAAACTCTAATTAATATATACAACCAAATAACACATGCATTTTTTAGAAATTTAAAATGTTAATTTTATTGGAGAAGGAGAAGAGAGAAAAAAAACTCACCTTAAAAATACAAGGAGAATGAATATAATAATTGAATTGACAATGCGATAAAATGATATATGGTTTACTATTAAAATTATTAAAATTAAAACAAAATATCTTCCCATTTGCCAACTCATCCCACATTAAAGGTAGTTATCTTTAATATCTCCTTCTTTCTTCTTAATTCTTCCCTATTTTCTCTCCATTTTCAATATCAATAGTAAACATAAACATATCAAATCAAAATAAAGTCCATGAAAAGCACTTACAATATTATTGTATCGAGAATGCAGAAGGAAGAACTGAAGAAAAAACGAAAGAAAACAAAAAGCAAAAAAACACACACATTAATGGTAGTTACATTTATATTGGAGAAATAGATTGTCATAAACATAATCCATCAAAATAAAAGCCCCTAAAAAGGCAATGCTTTTCTAGAGATGTTGCAAAGGAAAAATTGGATGAAAAAAAAAAAAAAGGAAGAAAAAGACGCAACCACGCATCAATGAGGATTGCCTTTGTTTTTTAAGAGGAAGAATTGAAAAAAAAAAAAAAACAAAAACAAAAAACAAAAAACAAAAAGGAAAACACACACACTTGTCAATGGTCAAAATAAAGCCCATAAAAAAGCACAAACACTTACAGTATTTTATTGGGAATACTTCTATGGAGATGTTACCGCCGAAAGCACAATTCGAAGGGAAGATATGAAGGGAAAAAAAAAAACAATGACGATCACCTTTGTTTTGGAGAAGATCAATGACCAAATCTCTAATTTCCCTCTTTATACTAATTAAATACATACAAAAGAATAGGTTTTTTGGTGAAAAGTTGTGTTCTACTAAAAACATGTTTTGTTGAGAAGGTGTGAAGGTATTGAAAGATTGTGATCATTCGTTCAAATAGATTTATTAAGTACTATCCATTAAAGTCAAGGATATAATAGTCATATATTTAAAAATGAGGGGTAAAGTGAGAATGTAAAAATTCTCTCTATTTTGTCTTTTTTTATATATATAGTAGAGATTATGACGAAATATAAACTTTGCTCGAATCATTGAGACAAGGTAGAATCTAACCAACATAATAAATATCTTATACCAACTCGATTAATAAGTTAGATATAAATTATATTTTAGAAGAAGCTTTGAGAATTTGAAATTATTTATTATAAAGGGTGACGTGTTTTTTGCAATTTAAAATAAAAATGTTTGGTTTGATGAAATGTAGGCCGACAGGCAAGGGACATGGAACAATTCAAAATACAATTTATCTTAAGAAAAAATTGACAATTTTGGTTAAATTATTTTAATTCTTTTAATAATTTGTCTTTTTATGTTCTGTAAGGGAACATTATCATTGTAAATTATTCGAGGTCTTGTCTCAAACATATTCTTCTTCTTTTTTTTTTTTTTTAACTGATTTAAACATGAAAGTAAAAGTTTAAAGATTTTGTTTAAAACAAAATAAAAGCTGGGGAATATACTGTTTTCTTACTTTAGAGATCTAAATGATAATATATATTTAGTTGAATTGTTCTTTAATGTTATTATGGGTAATTATGGAGACTTCTACATGACCTATAAAAAATTTTACAATTCTATACAAGATTTATTTTACAATTCTATACAAGATTTATGCCAGACTTATTGAGGCTCTCATGATCTCATGGAGAACCTGTGAAGGACCTCAATATGGAGGAGTTTGCAATCCTGTAAACCCATTAAGGAGCTTGGAGGATCCATTAAAAACCTTTGCAAAATCCATGGAAGAACTTGAGAACCTACACTACTACAAAATTTAGTATACTCTACACTTTATTTTGTACATAAGACTGCTGCTTCTAGAAAAACAGTGGTCTAATATTGTAGAAACTGAACTAACTGTAGTCTAAAATGAATACACCAACTTAGAGACCATGCTTAATAAAAATCATGGTTTAAGAGTATGCTATAGATTAAGGAGTTTTAAAACTGTGGTGTAAAAATTAGCAAAACACCATGGTTAATAAAAACCATAGTATAAAAATTAGAGAGATAACATAGTTAATTAAAACCATGATGAAAAATTAAAATTTCACCACTGTTAGTTTTAAAAAAAAAAAAAAAAACATGTTTTATGAGTATGTTACAGACTACAAAGTTTTAAAACCGTGGTACAAAAATCAGCAATACACCACGGTTAATAAATATCATTGTGTAAAAATGAGGTTTACACCACGGTCAATAAAAAACCATGGTCTAAGAGTATGTTATAGAATACAAAATTTTACACCATGGACCATAAAATCGTGGTTTAAACCATGGTCTAAAAGTATGCTATAGAATACGAAGTTTTGAAATCATGGTTTAACAATTAGCAAGACACCACGGTTTAAAAAATCGTGGTTTAAACCATGGTCTAAAAGTATGCTATAGAATACGAAGTTTTGAAATCGTGGTTTAACAATTAGCAAGACACCACGGTTTAATAAAAATCATGGTATAAAAATTAGCTTTCCACTATGTCAATAAAAAACCATGACATAAAAATTAACTTCAAAGGTAAACAAAAATCATAGAGTAAAAATTAACTTTACACCACAACCACTATATTAATAAAATTAGGAAGCACTACTCCTCATCACTCTACAGTATTACAAAATTTCTCATGATCTCTAGAGCACTCTTAATGTTATCACTCTTGATGTTGATCACCAATAACCAAACTATGCCTCAATTGTCAAATTGGATGTGGCAACTACCCTGATACTCTTGATAACTTGTAGAAATACAAATTATTATACTCTTTATTTGGAATACTTAGAATAATTTAGAAGATGAACACATGGTTTTGAGAAAGAAATAGTGTAATATGAGTAACTTTAGGATCATGATGTTTACAAAAGCTTCTATCCTGGAAATTATGAGTTTATTTTTTTCTAAAACGTAGGATTTGACAAAAAGAAACAAAAAATGCATAAGGACAAGAAAAGATATTGTCAGATATACTGAGACTATATCATCCTACTTATCAATGCATCGAAGAACCCCGCGGCGAGAAGAAAAAGAGTCAATTTACACATGGACGGTAGCTATCGTGTCAATATGCAAGTTGATGAAGAAAAGCACTCAAAAAATGTATTTTGTGCTCTTAAATTAGGGATGTTTTTATTAGATTTCATGTGTTTACTACTGGTTCTCAGGTAATTATGGCAAAAATAAGTGTCAAAGGCCACAAAAATCAAACTAAGCCAAAACCGGGCGAAAAATAAAAGCCAAAAAAAAAACCCTAAAAATAGGGCGTAGCTACGCTGCCCTCGGTGCTCTCAACCCGAGAGCTCTAAATTTTGGAAATCTCAATAGCGTTGCATCGCTGAGAAGGAGCATCCCAGCGCTATACAGGGAGCGTCTCTACGCTGCGACACTGCACTTGGAGTTGGGCATTCATGACGGTCAGCATCACGATGTTGTCTTACAACATCGCTATGCTGTCTCTTTTATGATGGTCAGTGTCATTGTGTTGTCCAAGAACGCAACGACGTTAGCTTTCTTTTTTTGAAAAACTGCAAATTTGGAAAAGATTTGGGGCGGCTACTTCTATAAATTGAGAGGTTTTTAGCAACCCAATACAGAGCCTCAAAAGGCAAGTTTGTTGCAGAGAAGAGAAAAGTGTTTGAGAGAGATTTTGACAGCCGTTCGAGTTCCCAATGGAAGATTAAAGGAGTCTCAGCAGTTTCTACTCAATCAAAGGCTTATCAACAGTAGAGTTTTCATTTTTTTGTACTCTTTCTATACTGGGATTTATCTTGAACATATTGTCTAAAGTTATGAGTAGCTAAACTTTTTAGTTTTAGGGTATTGATGAATTATTTATGAAGTTATGCTAATATTGTAGACTTTTTTCATGGATTGTTGTAAAAATTATGCTTTTCATTGGTACTATGCTTAGTTCTTATTGATTGGCCATCAATATTTTATAGGTTAGATATTTAATTTGATGAATTGCATGTCTAATAAGATCTATAACAATGAATTGTTATTAATCTCTCATGGAAATAGTTAGGTTAATTATGAAAGTTGCTACAGACTAATTTTAATGTCATGTGATTTAATTTGGTTTCAAGAAATTAGTGATCAATTAAGTTGAGAAAAGATCGTTTTTTATAGTAAATAACCCAGATTTATGTTTCTAGACTTAAGCATATGATTTACAATTAATTTCATGAACTCTAGAATATTGATTAAATAAGGATTCAATATCCTAAACACTCTTTGATTCCTGATTTTCAACTTTATTTGTTTTCTTTATTGTTTTAATTATTTTCTTAACTCAAATTCGTTTTTGATTCCTCAAATAAAATAAATTCAACTCTAGAATAGATACGTAATTATAACTTTCAATTGAATTCTTAGTGGAACGATATTCGAACTTAAACTGTCTTATATTATAATTTGGCCTGTGCACTTGCGGCTTGCATCAATGATTGATTTGCAGGGCATGAAATTAAATGCAAAGGTATTAGACAATCATGAGATTGCTTATTGCTTTTTGGATGCCTGTAAATAGCCCGTGGGAGTTCAAATTGAAACATGAGAGAAAACTCTCAGCAAAAGCTCTGCTCAATCTCCTTCATTTCCATTGTCATCTTCTACCTCGAGCTTTCTTGTAAGAAGATTCTAAGTGATAATTCAGTGTTGTCTCTCAAAGAGTGAGAATCCATCCATTCCACCTATGCAATTATATAAGACAGTCTCCATCTCAAGCCTCCAAGAAGCAAGACGTTGCCATTAGCAACTTAACTCCACTTATTTCATATTTCATTTTCATTTCCAACTTTCTTATTTGTATTAAGAACATGATATCGAAAGACTCACATTTTTATTTAATATAAATTTGATCGATTCTATATTTCCATCCATTGTCATCATTATTATTTCATATTGTGGGTAACTAAATTTCTTAATGGGTTGAGTAGATGAATCTAACATTTTTCAAAGTTTTGCTTAAGTTGCATTCATCTTGTTTAAATGTGTGCTACAAACCTTGCATGAATCTATCGAACAAATAGGTTTAAGTAAGCATGATCAACTGCTTGAGAGAATAAATGATTAACAATTTAAACAAAAAAAGAATTAGCTTTAGAGATAAGGTTCATCTTTTGTTTAAAAGAAACTCATCATGCGTCTTAGAGATAAGATAAATATGGTGTCGAAGGATCAAGAGATGCATTCTCAACTTTGAGTTTAAAACATGAACGCCTACTCAAGTAACACTTAGGAAAATGTTAGTGAAGCCTCCTCAACCCTACTTTTGCCGTTGATTTCTCCACATCAACGCCTGCTCTTTTGATTATATTTGTACTTTACATTTTCAACCATCATCTTCCATGCATCATCATCCCCCATGTCCATCCACCATCCTGATATTTGTAAATTCATTTTTAGCTAATCATTGTAAAGACACTTCAATGCACTCTTTTACATGCATTCTTTTGTATAGCATAGCATCAAATCAATGAATTTTCTTAACATCAAATTGTTTCAAATCCCTGAATTCGACTTTAGACTCTCCAGGTAAACTTACACTTGGGTTTTTAATGGAAAACTCGCACTTCATTGAACAAATCTTATATAATCTCAACGCAGCATAAGACAAAATTAACGCCTCATTTTCAATTTATTTTCAATGCAACAAATCTCTTTTCAATTCTCTAATTTCTTTAGCAAGCACTGGAATAAAAACATTATACAATAACTCACTTTCGTTGTTCAACACTTTGTCTCACTATTTTCATATAGATTATGCTCCCTCCTAAGATTGTTTGAATTAATTTTTAGTTTCTCGATGTTGGGTCTAATTACTCTACATTTCTTTGTTGTTGAAATAGCAATTGACATATACTCTCAATTCATCTTTAAATTTTTGAAATAGTCACAAATCTAAAAGTGATCTATTGTAAATATGTTTCTGAACTTGATTGGTTTTCTTATTTCATCATAGGAGGACCTCATTTTCTTTTCTAAAGATGGTAAAGTTTCTTCTTTCCAAGTATATAATATCTTGTTGTGATGTTAATTTTCTTCCTAGTTAGAATTAGAATATTGTGACTTTTTTATTTTTATTTTTAATTTCAAGGATTAAAAGAATCGAATGGACGATGCACTTAAGCATATATCAGTTTTGAGTTAAGTGGTGGTAATGTAATTTTCCAAGTAGTAACTCAATAGTTCCAATAATTACATACTACTTCCATTTATTGTTTGTCACATCAGTCTGCTTGTAAAACTAGTGTGAGGTCCACTAATATTTATTAAGACAAAACTTTAATATAAACAAAGAGAGATGACACTTCCGTATTACTCAAAATTTTTCGTTTGATCCACCTAATCATAAAAATAATGTCAAAACATTTTTTTTGCAAACTTTGTAATTTCTATAAAATAAATGCACGAAACTCTAAACAAAATATTAAACAAAATATTTAAAGCGACCTTAGTTTAACTGACATACAGATATCTTAGCGACCAAGAGGTCGGTGATTTAAATTCTCCTATTCTATTGCACTAAAAAAATTTAAAAACATTCAAGGCCCATTTTTCTTTTTTTGTTTTTAATTTTTAAAAATTAAGCCTATAAACATTCTTTCCACCTCTAAATTTTTTTGCTTTGTTGTCAACTTTTTATATCAATCTTGTAAAAAGTCAAATTAAATTTTAAAAACTAAAAAACAAAAACTAGTTTTTAGGAACTTGCATTTTTTTTTTTTTTTTTTGGAATTTTCGACTCAAAATTCAACTATTAAAAATAAAATTATTGTAAAAAAGTAGGAGAAAGTATATTTAATTTCTAAAAATCAAAATAAAAAAATATAAATAATTATCAAACACCACCTTGAGTTTACCTCATCAACTCAAGAAAAGCTGTACTGTATTTATTTATTAGTGGTGATTGATAATAAAAAATAAAAATAAAAAAAAGAAAAGAAAAATCAGCACAACAATAATGTCTAGTTTTAGGGTTTTACGAAGGTGGAAGAGATTATTGAGAGTAATTTGTGGAAGAGAATCCAACGTACGACGTAGGTTTTATTATTTGCTGATGGCAGACAATCCAATGTTCCCCATTTCCCCTTAAAACCCTTTTACTTGACGTATCAAATTACAACACGTCACTTTCATGTGATTCACACGTGGCGAGCTCTTATTGCTGGTTGTTTTGTGGTGGGCCCGCACTTTGTAGGCTTAATAAATAAATATACAGCTTATATTTAAATGGACCATTGTCTCATTCTCATTTTTGGGGACTTCATTGCCGACTTGTTTAATCATTGGGATTTTTGTTTTTTTAGGTTAAAAAAACTTTGGAATTTGTTTTAGTAAATCATGCTAATTTATTAATATATTGTATTTTCCTACATATTTTTGGTTTTATTTAACTAATTTGGATAGAAAATATAGTTAAGATTTATTAAGGATATAGGGACTAAAATTACACATTTAAAATTATATAGATTACAATTGAACATACTCTAAAGTACTTTTGAGTTTTATGTCCTAAAACTTGTAATTTGTAAACAATAAACATATTATATTTTCAATAAAGTTGTTACTAAAGTTTATTCGGTAAAAATGTTATTGAATTATGTGAATTACATATAATATAACTCTAAATCCAATAAACTAAGAACTCTTGGCTATAGCATAAATACTTAGACTTTATGTGTAGACATAAAAATGAATCAAGTTCAAGTCAACGCCAAAACGATCTATGGTATAGGGATAATGTTGGATATCTTATCCTAGAGACAAAATGGATGTGACCCACTTTGTATTTAATACAAACGATGTTATCCTAAATCATTCATGTAAAGACATGTGAGTGGAAGCATCCTATGTAATGAGTTTGCATAAGACTGGACCACTAAATAGTCACTTTTACTTTATAACACCGTTTACTGTTAAGACTGATTATTTCAATATGATGATCTAAGTAACTCGATCTCAATCTTGAGCTAACTATGAACTCTTGTTTATTCAAGATTATCCTTTGATATGCATAGGTGAGAGTGACTCAAGTTTGCCTAGGGATAAGATTAGTTAGATAGTCGGGGACATAGATTTGCAAGATGGAATTCGCTCCTACCTGATTGTAGAGATAGTAGAGAAGTTGTTCCTTTAAGTACTGACTCCGAGTCTTGAACAAGGGGTCTCACACTCTCATTGGCCCGAGAAGGACTCTATTTGTGGTTGAACCACAAACCAATTGTTTATTAGAATATTAATGGGACTTAAGGAGCAAGAAGTAATTATCGGAGTAAAAACGATAATTTTAACCCAGCTATAATTATAAACAACCTGTGAAGGATCGACTTACTAGTCAAGGTTATATCAAATGGACAACAATATATCTACAGTGAGGAGAGTGCAACTATTGGGGTATAGTGGAGGGTTTCGGTAATTAATGAATGTTGATTAATTAGGTTAAAGAGTTTAGCTGGTTAATTTCAGATCGTTGGAGCTCATCATTTGTCGGTTCATTAGGTCCTCCTACTAGCTCATATCGGACTAAACCTTAGAACAATATGATGAGAGAATTTCAATCGTTCAGATCCGGTTTAGGGAGTAAGTGTTAATTATATACGATTTGCTTAATGTATGATCGTTTAATTTTGAATTGAATGATAAAGAAGAGAGATTCATTGGATTGAGAGAAGTCGGGATTAGTGAAAAATTATTAACTTAATATTTGATATTAAATTAATATAATTAATTAAAATGTTTAATTGATTATTTTAATTAATTTTATTTGAAAGAAAAGAAATTCATTTAAAATTGAATTTTAGAAACTCGAAATTCATGAATTTTAGGAGGTGGTGAGTTTTGACTCAAATTCCTCTTTGAATCTCATTTAAATAGACCAATCCCACTAAATTAATCACCTACTTGGTGTCTTTGTGTGATTAAATTGAATTGCATGAATTCCTCTATATGTAGAGGTTAATTTAGTGAAAAATGTGATGGAAAAAAGTTGGAAATTTTAGGTTAATTTCTTCTCTCAAAACCAACAACTCCAAACTCTTTCAGACCTTCGTACTTGCTTCAATTATATCACGAATTTAAATCCAACAATCCGTTCTAAGGCCGGAGAATAGTGGGGAAGACTCTAGTTGGTGGTCCATGTTGTGTTTGTGATCAAAAACAACCAAAGGATTACTTCAATTTTGAGCTACATCAAAGTAAGTTATTGAAATTATGTTTTTTGGTTAATGAACAATCATGTTTAATTCTTAAAATTGATATAATTAGAGTGCTTTACATCGAAATTGTTTCCGCTTGCATGTTGTTTGCTCTTTCAAGTACATGTTCCAAAATAGCATCTTAACCTTTTTTTTCTTTTTTTTTCTTTTTTTGACAAATTATTGAAAATATTCCAAGAGTTTGAGCTTCATGTCAAAAGTACTAGAAAAATTATAGTATTATGAGAGTATCAATATTGTTTTTGTCTTAGTACATTTTCACACTGACTTTGTTCACATAAAAAAAAATCTTCATAGATATTAGTGAACTCCACACTATTTTTACAATCATGCTAATTTGACAAACAATGAATAGTAATCGTATAGAAAAGTTCGTAGAACTAAAATTTTTTCTCAATAATACCTTAGAATTTTAAAATGATTGATTCATACTATTTACCTTTAAAAAAATATATATACCCTAGTTGCTAGCGTGAAAAACCAACAAGACCCTCATGTTTTAGGTCTCTAATGTCCAAGACAAATGACATTTAGAGTAGTACAATAGCTACCCTTCTTGTCACCCTAATTGTTATCTCATTTTCTGAACTTCAACCATTCACCACACTTGTCACTGAGATTTTTGGACGAATGATCCAATTTGGTAAGCATTAATGTGGAATGACCCAATTTTAAAAAAATAAATAAAAACTAATCTTCTATTGACATCACATACCATTGGCGCGTTAGGGACGTCCCTTTATCGTGAAATAATCCAAACCCTAATGCAATATTTTTTCAATCATGATTGTTCTTTTTTTTTTCTTTTTTAAATCAACACTCAACCTTGATCCTTTCTCTCAAAGACTCCTCTAGTCGTGGCTTTTCCAACCCGAACTTTTCCTCAAATTTACTTCACCTCTTGTGACAGAGTAGGTCGAAATCTCTTCCTATCATTCCCTTCTTTCTTGTAGCATCTCGCCCATGTATGACATTGATTGTTCTCTGTTATGAAAGTCGCATCGAATATTTTTCCCAATGTTAGAGCAAAGTTTATGTTACATTTGATCGAAACTAGATTTGGGAATTAATCTTCAATTTAGAGTTCCAACGTCATCAATTTTAAACAGAATCAAGCAATCAATGGGTTGACCTTCATAGTCTTCTATACATTGTTATTTAAAAATCATGATTGAAATAAATATGGCATTAAGACTCCAATTATTTTGATGTCCCTAACGTGATAATGGTATGTGACATCAACAAAATGTTAGTTTTTTAAGATTGAGTCATTCCATATTTACCCCTTCAAAATTGGATCATCCATACAAAAATCTTTTGATCACTAACACAACCAAAAATTTGCAATTTCTACGGCTTAATGGCACTAAAGAAACAATGTGAGAACATTTTGGGATTCGATAACTTCAACAACTATTGCAACTTGTCATGGAAAAGAGCATGACCATCTTTCATATCTAACACCTAATTTTCATTATACAAGGTGAATTAAACGACTGTAACATTTCTGTCTAAGCTCTTCAATGTGGTCTCTTTTAATCATGTCCCCCACCAATCAGCTTATGCGGGAAGTTTAGAGGTGCTATATATATAATTTAGCATTTTTTTTCTCTCTACAGTGAATTTTTTTAAGGTTTAATTTTGTCTAGTCTTATAAGTTTTAATACACGTTTATGTATAGTTTCAATTTGATTTCTATGATTTTAATAAATTTTTAATTTATTTATAAAGTAAAAATCAAAATATACACCTTGAATAAATAATTGTATCGATTAAAATCTTAGGCTTTCATTAATGAATTAATTTAATCACTTGTTAGGATTCCGTTTTAAAACTGTTAAGGTATAATTATCATTAATATAGACTTCCTTAAATGCATAGATTAATATAGTATTAGACAAAAATGATACAATCAAGTGGACAATGGTGATTTTGCATTAATTCGAGTGATCATTCTTCTCGTTTTCTCTATTTTCTCGACTAATTTAGAAAAAAATTATTTCCTAATTTTTAACTACTTTGGTAGAATTGTGGAAGAAAACATTCATTAGGTGATTACGAGTTTATTTTAAATAGACTCAAATGAAAATAGATGTAGATCACTAACGAAAGGTCAGAATTCATTTATAAACATTCAATGTATGAAGTGATACATTTATTAATTCAATGTTTTAATTAATACAAAGTCAAAATGACTTTAGTTCAACAACAATTAGTATGGTCTCCCTCCTTAGAAGTCAAATGTTCGAGTCTCTATTCCTGTCGTAGTTGTATTTGTACTTAAAAAAAAAATTAATACAAACTGTTTCGAGGGCATAAATTAATTGTTTCCTATTGGTTAAGCGCATTCATTATTTAAAATTTGTTTTTACTGAGTAGGAAAGCTCATCTATTTTTTGCTCTCTCTCTCTCAAAACTTGATATCGTATATTCAACTAAAAAAGTTTAATTAAATTAAAAGTAATTGCTAATTACCCTATAAATAAAAAGCAAATGTATAACAATTTAAATAGGATAACAGTAAAAGTCCGGCTAAGTTAACTTAGCTCAGTGATAATCTACGTCCTCTCAAATCCTTTTAACGTGATGTCCCCCAACTTCTGGCAATCCCCATTGGGCTGTAACACCAACTCCTTTTTTTTTTTTTTTTTTTTTTTTTTTTTTTTAAAGAACATCAATAAACTCAACCAGAAACAACCCACCTCAGAAATAGTATTCGCAAACCACACGGGCAGAAAAATTCAACACGCCATCTTCCTGAAAATGGAAGAGATAAGATTGTTCAACCCTCCAGTTTTTATTATTTCAGAGATGGCTAGTTTCGTTGAGATTGTTACTTATTCTGTGGAGGCTCGGGTTGGATGGGTTTTTTTTGGTGCCCGAGGTCAGCGAACCGCAAAGCCCGCCACCTTGCACATGCGGTTTGAGTTTGAAGTTCTTGTTTGTGCTTTTCCTGTTTTCTGGCTTCCTGCTCCACTTCAGTGATATTACCAAACCATAAAGCAAGGTAAGAGGTCGTTTCGTGAGTTAGGTTAACCAATTTAAATTAATAGGTCGGAATCAAGTTTGAATTAATAGAATGGAATTGGTAAGTTTACACTTTACCATACTTCTCTTCTTCACATTATAAATTTTCTCTTCTTCACATTATAAATTTGCCCTCACATATCAATGGGTTTCACCATTTCTAAAAGACTCATAAATTCTAAATTTTCAAAGTTTAGAATGTAAATTTGTAAGATTAAATTTTTCAATAATTGTAAAAAAGATGAATAAAGAAAGAAGGAAAGATAAAAGTTATAGGTAGATTATTTGAAAGTATTACAACTTAAGTTTTACATTTTAAATTCATTTTCCAAGATGAAATCCCTCAATTACCAATTTTGTGTCTAATATATATGTGGTCTACAAGATCCTATTTGATTTTAATAAAATTTTACATATCTATGATGTTTTCATAAAACAAATATTTAAATAATTTTATAGATTTTCAAATATATAAGTAAACTAATAATAAACCCAAAATTAAAAGTTCAAAATTTAACATATTATAATTTGAAAAATACTTAAGTAGCCTCAGTCAAATGCTCCCAACTTTTTAACCACAAAAAGAAAATTATTATTATTTTAAAAAAAATATGTTAATACAGGTCAATATTTAATTAGGTAAAGTTGGAGCTGCACAAGAGATGGGTGCAACCCCTTAAGTTTATTACGTATAATTTTAATAAGAGATTCTCCATAGAAAATTAACCCTATCAGCGAAAAATTACCTATTTAATTAAAAATACCCAACAGAGTTCATTGTGTTTAATTGAAATTCTATATTAGATTTAACAAAAATATTAATGTCTAAACTTTTAACCAAGTAACAGACCTTAAAAAAAGCTCAAGTAATGCAGAGAGATTAGTACAACATTATCAAAATAGGTCCTGATTATCAAAGCAGAATTAGTTCATCTAAAAGAATAGGGAAAATGCTCATTCAATTGAAAACTTCTTTCCTTTATCCTAAAATGTTACTGACAGACTTAACATACTAGTCTTAATCATCCAAGCACAAAACTTAACAGGATATGTCTTCAATACTTCACATTGAATGAAGAATTTTCAAACTAACCCGTATGCTAAATAAAAGGTAATACAACAATGATTAAACAACTTAAATAACCCTGTGGTTGAATGTTCTATGACTATAGTTGATATCATTATATTACTAGCTAGCAAGTTTCATCTCTATCCAAACACACACTTAATTGACCAGTTATAGCCATTTTCAAAGCTATAGGCAGGCACTAGATTTACAAAATTACAGAAACTGACTATAATTTGTCATTTTGCAGAACCTAAAATCAATTATATTTCAAACCTCATAGTTTCTAAATCTATATCGATTCCATTCAATGTGAGCTACAGCATAAGAATTACAATGGTAAGAGATCATTGATTAATGAGCACTCAAAGTTGATACAAGGACTTGAACATAAGAGAAGCATTCAAATTAAACTTGTGCGTGCTAAATGACCCTACACAGATAGGACAAAGTGATCATATGCAAAAGGATAATAATCTTGAAACAACATATCCATCATGCACAAGGTTTGTATAATCAATGAAACAGATATGTTCCAGAAGGAAATTGCCAACCAAATCTAACAGCTTACTCAAAGAAATTCATCACCTAACACACCAAAATTGGAAAAAAAGAAAAAAGGATGAAATGCGAATTAAGAACCATGAGGTATGGCAGAGCTTCCAAAGAAAAGTAAGGACATTCATTCGTACTTCGCTTCCAATTAGCTAACAGCATTCTGGTACCCAATAATATAATAGCAAAAGAGTCTAAATCATTACGACAAAAAATCTAATTTTATGAGAAAACAGATAGAACAGTTAAGCACAAAAAACCTTGTAGAATCAAAAGCATAAGAAAAAAAAGAACCGCAACAAAAACCCAACATCACAAAGTCTTTTCCAAAATGGATATTCGAATCAACGGTAAGATTTCTGGAACCTGGCACGAGCTCCACGACCACCGAACTTCTTCGGCTCGCAGCGTCGGGGATCAGCGACGAGTAAAGTCCTGTCGTACCTGACAAGAATGTCTTTGATTTCCTTCTTGCTCTGCTCGTCCACGTACTTCTGGTAGAACGCGACCAAGGCCTTGGCGATACTCTGACGGATGGCGTAAATCTGCGACGTGTGACCTCCACCCTTTACTCTAATACGCATATCGACACCAGAGAACCTGTGTCGTCCAAGGAGGAGGATAGGCTCATAAGCCTTGAAACGGAGGATCTCCGGCTCCACCAGTTCGATTGGGCAGCCATTGATCTTAATCAAACCCCTACCGCGCTTGCAGTAGGTAACTGCCACCGCCGTCTTTTTCCGGCCGAAACACTGAACCGACTCAATCGGCGGAGATGCCATGTCTTTCCTGAGTTGTGATGGTTTACCTGGTTCGCCCTCCTGCTACAAACCCTAGAGCTCTTAGAGAGGAAGTTCTGAGAGTGGGAGAAGAAAAATTGAAATGGACAATTTATATGGGAAGACAAAATTAGGGTTTTGGTACGTAGTGGGCTTTGCTTTGAAATTTGGGCTCAAATAATATTTTCGGCTGAAATTTTGAATGTCTGGCCCAATAAGTCACCTCCAGCCCATTATTTCAGTAACTGAAATACATAACGTTCGATAAATGAGATATTTATTTTATCAAACCATATTTTTAGGATTTTAAAAATGTTCCAATATTTAAATATGGATTCATTTCTTATTTTGTACCTTTTTTCAACAACTACAGCAGAGAGATTAAACATTTAAAAACTTGTTAGTACTGCAGACTACTCTCATTCGCTATTCGACGCGTTATTAAAGGGAAAACTACGAAAGTATAATAGTGTTTAAAACTAATTAAAAGATATGGTGGTCTAAAAAATACTTATAATAATATTGTAGTTTTAAAGAGAAAAAAAAATCTTATTTCGAGGCTGAACCATTAATAAGAAAATTAAAAAAATAAAAATAAATAATAAATAAATAAATAAAACTATTCTAGCTACTTTATGTGGGGTTTAAATAGAATTATTATTTATTATTATTATTATTATTGTTGTTATTATAAGATATAAATTTTAATTTATAAATTTTAAATAATAAGTATGAAAGATTTACATTAACCGGTGATATTACAAATCTAGATATTAGTAGTGACATTTAAATTTTAGTTATTAAAATTTAGGTCTTGTTTGATAAATACCTATTTTAAAAATTATGTCTATAAACACTTATTTTAGATTCAAATTTTTTTTATTTGTTATATACTTTTTACCATTGTTTTCAAAAATTAAACCAAAATTTGAAAACTAAAAAAAAGTAATTTTTTTTTAAAAAAATTGTTTTTGTTTTTAAAATTTAGCTAAGAATTCAACTCTTTTACTCAAAAAAAAGGCACAAAATCATCGTAAAAAGTCGAGAGACAAGACTAGTTGTTGAATGAGAAATTTTCGATCAATCACAAATTGTCACATCATTTCTCAAATTAATGACAAAAGTACAAATTATCACATTTGGACAAATTTAAAGCCAACATGTATCCAAAATTGAAATTAAAGACTTCCGTGGCAAATCCTGATGTTGCCATTTGTTTTCGTCTTGACTATTGGATTAAATAAAATATTTGGTACAATTTGGTATTAATATTTGGGCCCAAGTCCAATTGACTTAATTTCGTCCAAAGAAAAATTAAGACCCAAACACAATTAGTTAGACTCAACTCCCGAATAAATTTATAAATTACAAATATTGTTTTCTTTTCTTCATTTGTTTCAATACATTACAAGAGAACCATATTATTATGAATTAAAACTAAAAAGAAAAAAAAACAAATTATATACACTTCTAAATTAAAACACAAATAAATTAGAAGTAAAAAAACAAATCATATGACAATAATAATAAAGTAATTACATTTAAAATTTGGACAAAAGTTGACCATTTGAATAATATCAATTTGATACATTGCAAAATCAGCTAATTTGTATACAAAAACTATACCACAATCACATTTATGAATGCATGAAGATGATGGACCAGCCAAAGAATCATAATATTGTGAACCAAATGGTGGCATCGGTTTCTGTTGCTCGGTTTTTGTGAATGATAAAATAATTAGACAATATTTAAAATATATTTAATTTAAATAATATATTATTCTTGCTTTCTGTGCTATCTATTTTTTACTAATGTTTTCAAAAGTCAAGTAGCTTTTTTTAAAACCAAAAAAAGTAAACCATGTTTGATAATCCATTTGTTTTTTTTTTTTTATTTAAAATTAAATCTATAAACAATTCTGCCCCCTCTAAATTTTTTGATATATTATTCTTTTTATCAATATTTAAAAAAATAAAAATAAAAATTTTGAAAACTAAAAAAAAATAAAGTAAAAACGTGTCTTTGTTTTTTGAATTTAGCTAAGAATTAAACTCTTGTATTTAATAAAAATTGTGATGTGAGAACGAGCATAGAGTCTCAATTAGGATAACATTTGACTCTCAATTAGAATAATATTTGAAAATTCTTTAGTTATAACCATCAATTTTTTTAGTATCATTTTGTGAATCCTATATTTGAAGAAGTCTACATATGCATAAGAATTGATGTACAAATGATTTTCAAAGGTGATCTTAATAAATTGTCCAAATTGATTTACTTATTACAACTTAAGAGTTTAATTATTACAAAGACAAATCTTGACATTTTTAATGTAAATAGGTGTAAATTGATAGAATATATATAAAAAAAAAGAGAGAGAGTGATTTAAAAGCATTATGATGATGACGACGACGACCATGGGATGGGGGAGTGTGACTGATGAGAAGGGGATGAGATTTTAATTTTAATTTTAATTTTTTTTCCAAATAACTATATTTTCCTAAATGTTTTAGGAACTACCCTATTCTTCTAAATACTTCTTTAAACTATAATTTTTTAAAAAAAATATCATGTCATTAAATAATTTATTAATTTATTATTTATTGATTTCGTAGATCCCAAATAATTCTTAGATAATACTTTTTGATTGGAGGTAATATGGAAAAATAGTTGTAGAAAATTGTTGAAGAAAGTCATGTCATTTTCTGTTGAGGTAAGCTTATTGTAGCTTATTTGTACCATTTTAACATTGTTGTAGTGTATCTCTTTGCATTAATTACATTTTTTCCTTTAATTTCTTTATTAATCTTTTACTTTTATGGTTTTGTTAAATGCTGGATTTAAATTTCGAGATTTATAATTGTTGAATGAGAAATTTCGGCCAACCAAATTTCGCCACGTCATCATAACAAAGTTCAAATGCATTGTGGAATTTATAAATCAGATTGGGCCGAGTAATTAAAGCCGCTCGGGTCAAAAGCCCAACCCAATTCAAGCCCATTGTGAATTTTTTTTTTGGGCCAAAGAACATATTGGGCCCAAGCCCAATTTTTGGGCCCAAAAGCAACTAAGCCCAAGCCCATAAAGGCCCATAAAAACTCTATAAATAGAGGCTTTATCTCTTCATTTAGGAGGCCTTTTTGGAGAGAGAAGAAAAGTGTTGAAGCTCTGGAAATCCGGATTCTGAAGAATTGAAGGCCGAAGCTCAAAATCTAAAGACCAAAGCTCCCAAGCTCAAAAGCTCAAAAGATCGAAGCCCCTGAAATTCCAAAGAAGTTAAAGATTCAAAGATCCAAAGATTGAAGACCCTGGAGTTGAAGACCTTGAGAGAAAAGTTTCATAGAAGATCTCAAGAATTCAAGTCGCACGAGTTTACTCTTCTTTGAGAGAAAGAATCAAAGGATCAAATATATTAGAGATTGTACTCACAACACTGAAATTAATACAAATAGAAAGTTCAAATTTAATGAATTAAATTTCTCTGGAAATCTCGTTGAACAAATTGGCACGCCTAGTGGGACCCTCTCTACCTTTCATTTCTTTCTCCCGCACAAGACATACAACATGGCATCCAAAGACAATGCCCCTAACGCTTCAAGTGACACTTCCAGAAGACCGATTACTTGCAGCCTCTCTAAGGAAATACAATTGGAAGAGCAACCTACCTTTGAGATCCCGAGAAATATATGGGAACGGATCTCAAAGAGACCCGAAAGCTGGGGTCGTCATCAAAGAGAATCCTACACTTTAAAAGCATACCTCAGCTTCTGAACAACCAAGCGAGGAGGCATCCCAACCAAATGTAATGTCAGTCATGATGGCTGACGTGGGAACAAGTGACGAGAGAATGGTTGAACTTGAAAAGAAAGTTAACCTGCTACTGAAGGCAGTTGAGGAAAGGGATTATGAGATTGCATCCCTCAAGAACCATATTGACAGTTGTGACGTGGCTGAATCAAGTCCTACGCCCGCAGTCAAGAGCAATGACAAAGGGAAGAAGGTTTTACAAGACTGCCAGCCCTAAGATTCAACTTCAATTGCTTTGTTGTCTGTTCAACAGTTGTAAGAAATGATTGCAAACTCCATCAAGGCTCAATATGGAGGCCCTACTCAGACTTCCCTTTTGTATTCCAAGTCGTATACGAAGAGGATTGACAACCTAAGGATGCCAAATGGGTACCAGTCGCCAAAATTCCAGCAGTTCGATGGAAAGGGCAACCCAAAGCAACATGTTGCTCACTTCATTGAAACCTGTGAAAGTGCTGGAACCATAGGAGACCTGCTAGTTAAACAGTTCGTTCGAACTCTGAAGGGAAACGCCTTCGACTGGTACATTAACCTGGAGCCTAAAACTATCGATAGCTGGGAGCAGCTTGAAAGAGAATTCCTCAATCGTTTCTACAGTACTAGACGTATCGTTAGCATAATTGAGCTCACTGCTACTAAGCAGCGAAAAGGCGAGCCAGTCATTGACTACATTAATCGTTGGAGAGCACTAAGCCTTGATTGCAAAGATAGGTTGACAGAACTATCAGCTGTCGAAATGTGCACTCAAGGAATGCACTGGGGACTTTTGTACATCCTACAAGGGATAAAACCCCGCACCATCGAGGAATTAGCTACTCGAGCTCATGATATGGAGTTGAGCATTGCTAATAGAGGGAGCAATGATTTATTAATCCCGGAGGTAAAGAAAGAAAGGAAAGAAGTGAAAAACACCCAGAAGGTATCGAAGGGGGCAACTAAAGAAGCTATGGTCATAAATACGGCTCCTTTAAAGTTTACTGCTAAAGAGAAGAAGATTGAGAAACGCCAAGATGTAGGCAAGAAGAAACGACCAGCGTTGAAAGAGAGACAAAAGAAAGTTTACCTTTTTCCAAACTCCGATCTTCCAGATATGTTGGAACAGTTGCTCGAGAAATGACTAATTGAGCTCCCTGAATGTAAGCGACCAGCGAAATTGGGGAGAGTAAACGATCCAAATTACTGCAGATATCATCGAGTTGTGAGCCATTCGGTGGAAAAATGCTTTGTATTGAAAGAGTTAATTTTGAAATTAGCTCAAGAAAGAAAAATCGAGTTGGACCTGGAGGACGTGGCGCAGACAAATCACGCTGCAGTAATGATTCATCCGGACATCCTCATGTTTGCAACAGGGAGTTTAATCCAGTTTTGTTCTTTGGAGCTGATCATTATATATCCGGCATTAAAGGCCACAAGGAGGATCAACTTTCAGAACACCAACTTACAGAAGAAAGAAGAACGAGTTGAAGATATAGATGAAGGATGGACGTTGGTAACCCGACGAAAGAAACATAAACAAAATTTTATTCAGAAAGAATCACGTTCGCACTGAAACCATAAAAGAAGAAGTAAGACCCAAAAAAGAAAAACAAGGTCGAGTATGAAAAGACCTCGACCAATAATCGAAAAAAGCGAGGAACTTTCTCGACCTCGGCAACCGATAACCTTGGGAGACTTCTTTCCAAAGAGTTTTTCAGGTGAAACTGTTGCGTGTCACGTCATTAATGCGACGGAAAAAGACGGCGCTCCTTCAAACGCGGCAGAGGCAACAACCCGACCAGAAGAACTACCCTCTTTCAGCATAAATGATTTGTTGTCACTACCACAGGAGACCAAGGATGCACTGGTTGAAATATTAAAATGTGATAGCCGTCCGACTGCTTCTACTTCTCAAGGAGACACATGCGCTTCATGTTGCATAGTGATATCATTCACCAACGAAGATTTGTTACTCGGATCAAAACTTCATAGTAGACCTTTATTTCGATCTGGATATATTCGAGAGCAAAAGTTTAGTCGGATCCTCATTGATGATGGATCAGCTGTCAACATAATGCCAAAATCGACTATGAACCAGTTAGGCATTTCGATGGATGAATTAGCCACCAGCCAAGTTGGTGATTCAAGGCTTTAATCAAGGAGGGCAGCGAGCAATGGGCATGATTCGCCTTGAATTCATCATTGGGGATATAAGAGCAAGTACCCTATTTCATGTGATCGATTCAAAAACTACATACAGACTACTGTTAGGACGTCCTTGGATTCATGAAAACGGAGTTGTAACGTCCACGCTCCATCAGTGTTTTAAGTTTTATCAGCAAGGCATTAAGATAGTTGATGCCAACACCAAACCGTTTTCAGAAGCTGAATCTCATTTTGCTGTCGCAAAATTCTACATGAAAAGTGATGACATTAGCGAAGTCATATCGACCAAGGTTCCAGTGGCCAAAGGCTCCTGTAGGCCCGAGCAATGAATAGTTACGACAAAGAAGTTGAGCGAAGTGGATGCTTTCAGCGGCTGGGGAAATGATGAATCAATGATTCAAATCAAGCCTGAGGTGCCAAAGAACGAAGGGATGATAAGTACACAAGAAAAGAACTCAAAATCTCCCGTCTTACGCTATGTCCTTCTATCTCAACGCAAGAAAGGAGAATCACCATTTGAAGAATGCTCCAAAAATCTAATGATCAGAGACGTCGAAATTTTGAAAGAGAGTTTCACTACACCGCTTACAAAGATGGATAAGAGTGACATCAAAAACACTGAGACAGAGCAAGCTAGGGCAACTCTGCCAGAAAAACGAACAAAGGATGGCTTTAATCCAAAGGCATATAGGCTACTAGCAAAGGCAGGTTATGATTCCAAGGCTCATACTAAGTTTAAAACCCTAAAGATATCTGATGAAAGACCGGAACTCTCCCCTACTCAAAGGAAGCTTCAGAAAGAAGGATATATTATCCCTTATTCAAGGGCCGGACTTGGATATAATCCCCAAGAGCTAATTCGTATAACCAGAAAAGGAAAAGCAAAGATTACAAATACATGTCACATTACTGTGGAAGAAAGCAATGACTCTAAAGAAGACAAGAGAAGTGAAGGTCAGAAAATGTCTGCCTTTAGTCGCATTACTCCTTCTATGGCACGTCCATCGGTTTTTCAAAGGCTAAGTATGCTTGGGGGTGAAAATAAAGAACAACCTTCAACTTCCAGCCATACCCGCCTTTCTGCGTTTCAGAGGTGAAGTGTAAACCCACGGAAGATAAATAACTACCACCCTGCAAGCATCTGCTTTCGAGAGATTAAGTGTCACCACAACAAGAAGTAAAAAATGATCCCTTACACCGATCTCCAGCAAGGCATGCGAGATAAAAAGTGACGAAAAAATTCGCAGTGTTGTTCCATCAAGAATGAAAAGAAAATTGCTTGTTTCAGTAAATACAGAGGGTTTGTTAAAAGTAAAGCGACACGACATCATCATCACTCGACCTAAAGAGAACGACCCAAAAGATGAAGAGGACACGTCAAATTGCTGCCATGTCATAGTAGAAGAAGCATCAGAGCCTGAGGTGCTTAAGGAAGAGGCAGAAGAAGCTCTGTCACCGCTTGAGGACGGTGGTCAATCAACGATGGATGAATTAAGGGAAGTCAACCTTGGTACAATAGAGAAGCCTCGTTCAACTTTTATAAGTGCACAACTGACTGATGAGGAAGAAAGGGAGTATGTGAGCGTACTCACGACATACAAAGGTGTCTTTGCTTGGTCCTATAAAGAAATGCCTGGGCTCGATCCAAAAGCGGTAGTCCATCGCCTAGCAATTAAGCCTGGGTATCGACCAATCAAGCAAGCCCAACGACGCTTTCGGCCAGAACTCATTCCTCAAATAGAGGAGGAAGTTAACAAACTAATTGTGGCTGGTTTTATTCGTGAAGTCAAATATCCAACGTGGATAGCCAACATCGTCCCTATAAAAAAAAAAGAATGGCCAACTGCGTATTTATGTTGATTTTCTTGACTTGAATAGTGCATGTCCAAAAGATGATTTTCCCTTACCCATCACAGAAATTATGGTGGATGCCACCACAGGACACGAGGCCTTATCATTCATGGACGGATCGTCAGGCTACAATTAAATACGAATGGCCTTGGAAGACGAGGAGAAAACGGCTTTTCGAACTCCAAAAGGTATATATTGTTACAAGGTGATGCCTTTCGGATTAAAGAATGCAGGTGCTACACACCAACTGGCTATGTAAAAGATTTTCGATGATATGTTACATAAGCATGTTGAATGTTATGTGGACGATCTGGTGGTAAAATCCCAAAAACGACATGACCATCTAGAAGATTTGAAACTTGTCTTTGATGAACCCTCTTAAATGTGCTTTCGGTGTGACTTCAGGAAAGTTTCTAAGGTTTGTTGTGAGGCACCACGAGATAGAAATTAATCAATCTAAAATTGATGCCATCCAGAAAATGCCAAGTCCAAAAAACCTGCATGAGTTAAGAAGTCTTCAAGGCCGCTTGGCCTACATCATAAGGTTTATATCTAATCTTGCAGGTCGATGCCAACCCTTTCAGAGACTGATGAGAAAAGATACAGTGTTTGAATGGGATCAGGCATGCCAAAATGCATTTGACAGTATAAAAAAGTATTTGCTCAACCCGCCGGTCCTGAGTGCACCGACTGCTGGAAAACCGTTGATATTATACATAGCTGCACAAGAAAGACTGATCGGAGCATTACTCGCACAAGAAAATGAGAGAGGTAAGGAATGTGCGCTCTACTATTTAAGTAGAACCTTGACTGGAGCCGAGCTAAATTATTCTCCAATTGAGAAAATGTGTCATGCTTTGTTCTTCGCAATAGACAAATTGAGACACTACATGCAAGCCTTCACTGTACACTTGGTTGCAAAAGCCGACCCAGTCAAGTACATCCTATCTAGGCCAGTCATCTCGGGACGCCTCGCTAAATAGGCAGTTATACTTCAACAATATGATATAGTGTATGTACCTCAAAAGGCAGTGAAGGGTCAAGGACTGGCAGATTTCTTGGCTAATCATCCGATCCCATCAGATTGGGAACTATGTGAAGATTTGCCTGACGAAGAAGTATTTTACGCGAAAATCATGGAGCCTTGGACCATGTACTTTGATGGCGCAGCTCGAAGAAGTGGAGCAGGCGTCGGCATTATCTTCATTTCCCCGGAAAAGCACATGTTACCGTATAGCTTAACGCTCAGTGAGCTATGTTCAAATAACGTTGTTGAATACCAAGTACTCATCATCGGTCTACAAATAGCGTTGGATATGGGGATAATATACATTGAAACTTACGGCGACTCAAAGCTAAGTATAAATCAGCTCTCACGCCGGTATGATGTGAAACATGAGGACTTAAAATCTTACTTCATCCTTGCTAAGAGGCTGATGGATAAGTTTGAGGGTATAATACTTGAACATATACCAAGGTCAGAGAATAGGAAAGCGGATGGACTTGCAAATATTGCTACTACTTTGGCAATTGCGAGCGACATTAAGGCGGATCATTTCGCTGATCAAAGAACAACATGAAGAAACTGATACCATATCTGTTTTCGTGATCGAAGAGGAGGACTGATGACACTGTATTATAAATTACCTAGAATATGGGAAGCTTCCCACGGACCCGCGACATAAAATTGAGATACGAAGAAGAGCTGTCCGATTTATCTATTACAATGATACACTCTATCGACGCTCATATGAGGGTCTATTTCTTCGATGTTTAGGGAAAGAAGAATCTGCACGAGCCCTACATGAAGCACATTCAGGGGTCTGTGGCGCTCATCAGTCCGGACCAAAACTCCAGCGTCAATTGAAAAAAATGGGCTATTACTGGCCCACAATGGTGCATGACTCCATGCAGTATGCAAAGCGATGCGAAGCTTGTCAATTCCATGCAAATTTTATACATCAGCCGCCGGAGCCTCTTCACCCGACAGTAGCTTCATGGCCGTTTGAAGCTTGGGGACTTGATCTAGTAGGACCTATAACACCTAAGTCGTCGAGCAGAAACTCTTATATTCTTGCTGGAACAGATTACTTTTCAAGGTGGGCTGAAGCTGTGCCTTTGAGGGAAGCAAAAAAATACAAGAGATCGTAAGTTTTGTTCGTACGCACATCATTGAATACGGGATCCCTCATCGTATTGTCACAGATAATGGAAGACAGTTTGTCAACAGTGTGATAGACAAGTTGTGCGAGAAGTTTAAATTTAAGCAGTACAAGTCTTTTATGTACAATGCCGCAGCGAATGGACTGGCAGAAGCATTCAATAAGACTTTATGTAATCTGCTAAAAAAGGTAGTCTATAAAACAAAAAGAGATTGGCAGGAAAAGATCGGGGAAGTCCTATGGGCTTATCGAACTACCCATCGCACTCCCACAGGAGTCACACCATACTCTCTGGTTTATGGAGTAGAAGCCGTTCTCCCATTAGAGAGGAAAATACCATGGCTGAGAATGACGATTCAAGAAGGACTAACTACTGAAGACAATGCCCAATTACGTCTTCAAGAGCTAGAAGCACTTGACGAGAAGAGACTCGAGACTCAACAGGCATTGAAATGTTATCAAGCACGAATGTCTAAAGCTTTCGACAAACATGTGAAGCCTCGATCGTTTCAGATTGGCGATTTAGTACTTGCTGTAAGAAGACCTATTATCACAACGAGACATACAGGGAATAAGTTCACACATAAATGGGATGGACCTTATGTTGTTAAAGAAGTCTATACAAACAGAGCATACAAGATCGTTGACCAAGATGGATTAAGAATCGGCCCAATCAATGGCAAGTTCCTTAAAAGATTTTATGCGTAACGTTATATGCAAAAAGAAAATTGATGTATATGCTCTTGGCCCGCATGAGCTTAAAAGCGAACAACTATATATATATAAAACATATTCGCAATGAACTACGTAATGACTTGATCCCCTTATTATAAAAGGGTACGTAGGCAGCTTAAAATTTGTTAAGTGCAGTCACATCTAAAAAATATAAATTTCATTAAATCTGAACCCTGGTGGGTACATACAAAAAAAAAAAAATTCAAAGCCTCCACTT